>JABASF010001038.1:0-27449 GCA_019776145.1 Harlomillsia oculata
ACTGCAGCACCAACAAACGGTGCAAACATACACAGTTGTATAGTAATGCTACGCGAGTTTATAAAAACTCATGCTCGCTTAATTATTAAGTGAGCATGAGTTTTTGCCCTGAAAAATGCGCAAGGACTTGAAAGAGATTAAAAGAAGGTTGTCCTATTGGGCTTGTAGCAATCAAAGAAGACTTTGATGTCAAGTCAACACATACCCACAGTTCACTGACTCTTTTCATCGTCTCACTTTGTAGATCGGAAACTTCAATAGAATTGAACTCATTAATTATGCGAATTTTACGCAATATAAAGCATGAACAAAGCGAAGCAAACTTAAAAGGAGCATGCATGCATATACTTAATCGGTGTTCTGGCTGTGTCGATACGTCAGAAACAAGAATAATACACTAAACGGCTGAACGCAGCAGAAGAGTACAAAAAAGAGAGAGTAGAAGTAGAACGAAAATAAGGAAAGAAATCGTCACGCATGAATGATCTTACCGATTAACGAGTCGTCAGGATCATGGGGAGCAACGAAAAGACGAGTGAGGAGACGAAATAGAAGGCGGAGTACGTCTAGATTCTCTGAGGTCTTTCGGAATGACGGAAGGCATGATGATCGAATTAATCCCCAAATCCTCATCAACACTATTAGCTCGCGTAATGTACCGACAGCTTTGGAATCACGGCAAACTTCCCACTAACAAATAAAACAAGTGCGTTTCAGTTACGATGTCCTATATTTATATAAATTTATGTTATACAATAGTGTATTGATAAATGTATTGACATACCCCAGGAGCCCTGGAATGACGCAGATCCGGAAGCATGGCTAATAATTTTAACGTTAAGTCCGCACACCATTGAAGAAATTGCTGCAACGACTGCAAAGTCGACGCTTCTACAGTGTATTCTTTTGGAACAATGTGAACCAGAACTTTGTCAACGTCTGAAAGAGCTTCACCTTTGCTACTTAATAATGCTGAAAGTTGAAGGAAAGTACGACATTTGTACTACGTTTTACGATATTCTGAGAGATAAGTCGTCGACAATTTAAGACTGAACGATACAACATACCTGACAGGGATTCAGCTGGTCCTTTATCTGAAGATGACAGATCGCTTGGACGTAAAAGTGCTTTCAAAGCTCCAGATACCAAATGAAGAGTTAAAAGTGTCTGCTGGTCGTTACTTCTCGCCATTCCTCCAGTGAGTAACCTATGTATTTGATATTAGTTGCAATTACAATAATGATGCTGCAGATTTAGTTATTTGTAATTGTACTGCTTAAAGTAACGAGTTGAAACCTGTATAGTGCAGCCTTAATGACAAACATTCTGACATTATAATGATTTTGTACGGGAGGAGGTTGCCTCGCAAAGGTTTCACTTAATCTATCTGTGATGTTATCAATGAGATTTTGTCTGAGGCACATCATGATATCCCAAGGATCCAGTCCTCCCATCATGCTTAGTTCAATCAGAGTCGTGGCACTGCCTTTAAAAAGATAAGTCAATATTAGACTCCGTGACTATGAAATGATTTTATATTAGACAGTTAAATGAATTGTTCTTACTAGCATCAATGTTTGAATGGATTTTATACAAGTGCAGATGTGAATGTGAAGTAAGTCCAACTAGAATCGAACCACTCCAAAGATCTCTTCACCACCTACGTAAGTTGAATAAAGTTTTCTTTAATCATTCAAATGTTATTGACCTGTGAAACTCACTCGTCAATCAGAGTCGTGGCACTGCCTTTAAAAAGATAAGTCAATATTAGACTCCGTGACTATGAAATGATTTTACATTAGACAGTTAAAGGAATTGTTCTTACTAGCATCAATGTTTGAATGGATTTTATACAAGTGCAGATGTGAATGTGAAGTAAGTCCAACTAGAATCGAACCACTCCAAGTAAATGCCATGCTAGCAAATGTATTACTTCCTGACACCGTAGTGCTCGTCCCGCCGAAAGCACAGCTTAATTTTGGTTGCTTGGCTTCTGGGCCCTCATCCCTTTCTCGTTTAATGGGAGTTCCGAAAGCACTTCCTGCTTCTTGACTCTGATGTGAGAGATTAAGAGTTGAGACCTATACAGAAATAAACAGGAAATCTTCCATGTACAATAGAATAGTACAATCATTTTCGTTAAACAGCTACTTTTCGCAAACATAAAAACTTGTCACCTGTTGTAAATTATCAGCACGGATAAAAACAACGTTTCCGTTTTTTAAGCTAACGGCTATCAGAGGCGTCAAGAATGAACTCAGTTGTTGATGAGCAGTACTTTGCACAGGTGTACTATTCGTTTGTGGAGGTAAACACAAAGGCATTGGTAAACTGCATATTTCCACAATAGGAACATTAAACTGAGTTTGCCAGGTTTGTTGCCATCTCTAAAATGTCAAAATTGAAAATGATAGACGAGTGAGTTTCACAGGTCAATAACATTTGAATGATTAAAGAAAACTTTATTCAACTTACGTAGGTGGTGAAGAGATCATTAGTTGCCTGAAATCGCTGTTTCAAAGTAATACTTTGAGCTACAAGTTCATAAAGGTAAATCCAACAGGTTCCCGTATCATTATTCACTAATGACACAAGTAGAGTATCCGTATTCGTTTTATTCGGAAAATTAACGAATGCGATGGAACAGTCTGCAAAAGAACAATATTTCTACAAATTACATCAACGTTATTTACATCTACATCATTTTCATTTGTACATTATCAGTTTATCACATTATCAGCTAGGATCAAAAGAAACATGGAATTACCTGTAAGCTGGGGAAGAAATAATGACTGTGCAGCATTAACTACAATTTCAGCCTTGTTTCGACAACCAACTAAGTTCACATTTATTCGATTAATCTGAATGGGTTGCTTGACCTTATTACTACTGCTGACTACGACTATGTCTCCGTCTAAAATAACATATCAAAATCATACTTTAAGCTACTACATTCCTTTGACTTAGAATTTAGAAATGACTCGTTGATCGTGAAGATCGTGATGCTACGTGTAGCTTAAACTTAAACTGTAAAAGCAAAATACCTTTCGAATATGCCATATCCGCGCAAAGAATTCGGCTTCTAATTGCAACCATCTTCTCCACAGTTGAAAGGATATTTACAGAATCATCATATGAGTTAACTAGTGCTCCTAAAAGTCCAGTCGCAGTCACAACTACACATCCATCCAAGGATTTTCCTCCGAAACCTTTCGAACTATGAAGTACGCTTACATGATATTTCTCGCTGTAAAGCATGCTATCCATTTTCTCAGGTACCAAACAAACCTAAACGAGAGAAGGACAAGATCAATTCAAATCAAAGTGAACTACCGAACATAAGATAAAAAAAGCTAACTTTCAACTGAATCTATCATTAATCATTAAAGAATATTGTAGTAAATGATTAATACGGTTTGCATTATTTACCTTCCGTGGCATATTAAGCCAACATGAAGCCAAAACTGGTTCGCCTGGAAATGATGTCCCATACAATACTGACCATTTATTGAGCATGTGGTCCGCCATGCCAAATACTTCAACTTTCCCATCTTCAGTTGCTACTAAAAGTTTCACGCCGGTGTGATCCCAATGCAGATGAGAAACTTGACAAGCACTTCGTTTTATTCTGTTTTACATACATTCGCAATTTTAGTTTAGCATATTCAAATTACAACTAATGTGCAAAAGCAAACTCCTTCAGTTTGCATGCGACAACAATAGAAAGAATGATTGATATTAGTAGATTCTTTGTTGAGCTTACAAGTAACATTCCCAAGGAGTATTCAGGTCAGCTACGTACACTAATGACCCGGACTGTTGGTCTGACACCGATTTTTTAAGAAAGTCCACTGATGATGTCAATGCCACCAAATTTCGAACCGAAACTGCACATACCGGGCGTCGTACAGGAATAAGTCTAACGTGCATAATTCCAATATCAATTTATTATTTAAAGTTTTACGTTTGGGCCTTAGTAATAATAACGTAATAATATTAATAAAAGTAAGTAGTCTTCAACATGTCTTATCTAACTAATTGTTTATCTAAGTTTTGAGCCAACAACTTTAACAACAACCATATTTCCAGTTACCTTTCTTCAACCACATTTGCAGAATTTGGTTTCACGTCATAGAGCAGCTCCATTGTCTTATTTTAGCTGTTGAATGTAGAATCTATTAATGTATATTACATTATTCGAATAACTACAAATTGCGTAATTTTAGCAAACGTTGTCAATGTGTGAACTTATGCCCACAACAAAATGTACATCAAGAGACAATAATTCCTTCACTCAATCACAAAAACTTGAAAGTTGTGCAGAATTCATCAAGTGACAAGCAATTGAATTCCCGTTTGGTTAAGCAAGCCGGAGCTGTATGTAATTGATAAAAGAAATGTTTTACTCGTTCCGCTCTGTTGTTGCAAATCTCAAGGGTTATTCTGTGGATTTGGTATGTCCTTATACAGGCAGAATGTATGACTCAAGCCCTCAAGCAAGCTGAAGCTGAATGTTCATTCACTTCATTCCATACAAGGATACAACTCATACAACATACAAGGTGCGGAAATTGGCAGTTCACTTCACTCTTCTCCTTTCTTGGGTGTGTATGAGATTGTTGCGTTCACGGGTAAATATTGAAAAACTATTATAGATTGTAATTTTAAATAACTGGGTTTACGTTTTATAAAATTATCGTTAATTCAAGATTTCTTATGGACCTTTTAATTATAATTTTTAGAATTCCACCACATCGTATTTCAAACGAGAGACGTGAAAGTTGGACAGATTGTCAGTTGGATATTTTTGACAGGTGCTCAGCAAAACCGTCCAAATGGTAAGAATTTTTTGAATTTAGTCATGTTCCATAAGATTAATTGCGATTTTGAGTACAACTGCCGATACATTGTTACGTAAAGTCATGTATGTCGTTGTTTGTTGTTGAGTATTGACGATTTTGGAATTTTGATTCCGGGTTTTTTACTTTCACTTTCAGGCTCATTACAGCGAGGAAGAGTTCATGGATACTTTCCAGCTTTTTGACAATCGTGGAGATGGAAAAATTCAAGTGAATCAAGTTGGGGAAGTGCTCAGAGCACTGGGACAAAATCCGACGGAGAGTGATGTCAAGAAGTTGACTCATCAACATCGGCCTGGTATGTAACTTTGAAAGTTTATACTGTGTAATGTGTATAATGATAATGAGTCCGGGTGCGGAGTTCGGTCCGGTCCGGTCAGTATTCATGAATGACGTCAATTATTTACTGTTCTCAAAATCGCATTTTTAATTCTTTTCAGATGAGAGAATAAGCTTTGAAGTCTTTTTTCCAATCTACCAATCCATATCGAAGAACAGGAGCAATGATACTGCAGAGGACTTCATTGAAGGTCTTCGACATTTCGATAAGGATGGCAATGGTTACATTTCATCCGCTGAACTCCGTCATTTACTTACGACTTTGGGTAGGTTGACGATTGACGTAATTTGACGTCATCAATTATTATATTAAGCACGGGAAAAATGGAATGTTCAAAATTCCGAAGTACGTACTACGTAGTAGTAATAGTAACACAGTAACACCTAAACTATTGCAATATTAAAGTACGTATTATTTTATCTTCAGGAGAAAAGTTGACAGACGAAGAAGTGGAACAACTGCTGACTGGTCACGAGGACTCTCAAGGAAATGTCCATTACGAGGAGTTTGTTCGTGCGATTATGAACGGTTAAGTTAAATTGGAATCAACGGGTTATCAACAACATGCAACTTGTATGAAAGCATCGGCCGAAACACCAAGATGTATTGTGATTAATACTATCCATTTGTAGCTGGGAATTTCATTTCAAGATTTTGAATAGATAGTTCACAGTTTAGATATCATGGCATTTTTTAAGGAATCTAAAAATTAACTTCCGTTAAAAATTCGACGGTATTGAGCAACGTCTTCCAGTCGTTCCAGTTCAGATTTAAAGGACGTTGGTTATTTCTAAGAATTAACATTTGTATCCATATCCTTGTGGTACAATAACGAAACTAAAAGATAGTGTACCAATTATATTAACGTTTATTAGCTTATCAAATAACACGTAATGTAATGTACTTAACTTTGTATTTAGTTGTAATTGTAAGATATTCTAGCTTCAAAGTAAATTTGTATTCATAAAGTCTATCATTCCGAATTGACACAGTCTGTCATTTTGATGGCGTGTAATCCTGTAATCGCCAGATTTTAATTGAGTTCAAATATTTTCATTTTCATTCTGTGTGTGCATTCGTTTTATGATGCCTAAAAATTTGTTGCATTCCTTTCTTTATTCAGCCAATTCTTACATTCTACACATCAGTATTCTGAAATTGTCTATGAAAAGGGTAAACTGTAACCACTATAAAATCATTTACTTGGTTTTATGGGGGGTATGCAATAGATAAAACTTTTTATCTCTTGCGGCTGTTCAGCTATTCTTTTTGCAATAAACGATGTAATGATTAGCACTAAAACGCAATATTTTCGACCCGCTTTACCTCATTGATTCGTTAACGTTAGATGCATTCTGTATGTATCCCTACTCCCTACACGCTAAACGGCTAAACCTCAACACATGTACGAGTTAATTTTATTGGCATTTTTACTTCATTGCATTTCATTTTCCAATATCAAGCCTGCATGTAGAATTTTCTATTCATCAACATCAACCTAAATAATGAACATCAAAATCAGATCAGAACAAATATGAAGAACAGGAAAAAAAAGAAATACACCCAAACCGCCTAACCATCAAGTGTACTAAATTACTAAACCATCAAGTAAATATGACACAAGGGGAAAATGTTTCCATTTCAAGGCATTTTATTATGACATTAAATTTCAATTTGCACAAATATTTTTGAATACTCGACACAAAGAGAAATGTAACAAAATTGAGGACTTTAACGATTGGACTTTGCCACACGTTCTAACTCGTCCTTCTTCTTGATAGCGTAGCTGTTAGAAGATCCCTGTTAAAAATACAATTCAGATCCGTCCTTAGATCATGTCAGGTTTATTTGATAGTGATGTCAAACCGAAATTCTAAACTTACCTTCGCAGCATTAATTAACTCATCAGCCAAGCATTCAGCGACAGACTTGATGTTACGGAACGCAGCTTCACGAGCTCCAGTGCACAGTAACCAAATAGCCTGATTGACACGACGGAGCGGACTCACGTCGACAGCTTGACGACGAACAGTTCCAGCACGTCCAATACGGGTTGAATCTTCCCGTGGTCCGGAGTTGATGATAGCATTAACCAACACTTGCAATGGATTCTATTTAAAATGAAACATAGTTTGTAAAACAATTTCAATACCGTACCATAATAAAATTACTAATACAAAATATCACCCCACCATCTGTTTATGGATTTATGGATCTTATTTTATTGTAACTCACCTCGCCAGTTAAGAGATGAATGATCTCGAAAGAATGTTTTACAATTCGAACTGTCATCAACTTCTTTCCATTGTTACGTCCGTGCATCATCAACGAGTTTGTAAGTCGCTCAACAATTGGACATTGAGCCTTCCGGAAACGCTTAGCAGCATACCGTCCGGCGGAATGCGGCAAGTACTTTGCGTACTTTTCCTTGACCGCAATGTAGTCCTAAAAACCAAAAATAGTTTTTAAAAATACAGTAACTCCGCATTAACACCATAATGAAACAAATATCAATCCAAAACCCGGTTCAATAACCATATTATATTATATACATGTCAATATGATCATGATCACCAAATCAAAACTTTCACAATAATATTACACATTTCAACTTTGTATTTCAACTTTTCAACAATTCATTTCCAAATAGTGTCCAATTAAAATATTTTTGTAAATACAAAATAAAATACTAAATACATAGGGTTTTCTAAAAATTAAATGGACATAAGGATGATACTGACCTGAAGGGACATATCGGAGACTTGGACATCGTCACAAGACCACCGATTAAAGAGTTTAATTTCCGGCAATTCTGCGGGTTGTGGCATAGAAGCCGCAACCATTGCCCCGCTCACGGGACCTCCTTCGGGCACATCCCAGTCGTCACTCATTTTCCAAACTTTCAAAAGTTAACCAGATCGAAAATGTCACAAGAATTTTTAACGAGACACCAGAACAGGTCAACTTGATCTGTTGAAGAAGACAGACGGACAAACCATGCGGCTCACTACTTCCCAATAGAATGAGGAGATTCCCTACCGGCTTCTTGTCCAGATGGCGCATGCTTGCCATATCATCCCTGTGCTTTTATTTTTTATACGATATTGATACACAACGCAACGCAACGCAACGTACAACCATAGAACATGCATTTTCGTTCCATTTTTCATTGCATTTGCATCGTGTATCTTGCTTCTTGCATGTTGAAAAGTTGAAATTGAAATTCATAAAACACAATGACACAATAAACAGTGATGTGATGACGGGAGTTTACTCCGGAGAACGGGTGTTGGAATTTGAGTAGGGAGTTTACTTGTTTAATCCAAACTCCAACTTCCAGAAATACTCCCGTTGTCAAGATCAGCCATTGCCATTATAAAGAAACTTCTTTTTATTGCTTTGCATTAAAATTAAAATGGACAAATCATGGATGTTAGTAAACGGAATGGCAATGTGCACTTTATTAAATCTTCGAGTACATTTCAGGCGGACAATCCGGCTGTGCAGAAGCGTGAGCTTTTTGGAAAGCTTCAATTTCCTCTAAGGCATCATTAATTCTGGCGATAGTTGGATACGGGTCAATGTTAACTTTGAACCTGTTTAAGTTTAAAGGTTTAAACTTAATTACATTTACATCTTTCGTGTTCATTTTGAATGTTGAAGAGATTCGGAAAGATCCTTCTTTTTTACCTAAACGCATTCGCAACTTGTGGCACTAAACAACAATCCGCAAGGGTGATTTCATTTCCCACGCAATATGCTCCAGCAGTTTCCATCAAGCAGGTTTCAAGAGCTACTCATAAAGTCATAAAATGCATAAAATGAATGTTCACTAATGTTCAAAATTGCATCTTTTACTGACATGTCATGTCATGATATGATAATGTTAAGTAGGAGAAGGAGAACCTTGAAGTCCTTTATCAACCCAGTATTGAGCCCAACTCAATTTCTCGCTTGGGTTGTCACTGAGTTTGTGAAGGACGCTCAGATTCTGTAATGGTTGAATTCCAGATGCAATAAGTCCACAAATCTCTCTTACCTGTTTCAAATCATTAGCACATCAGTTCGTTCACTAAGTACACTTCTAACGGCGCTGACAACTGAATGTAAATCTTGAACTGCGCTTTTAATGAAAACATGAATTGAAGAACTGATGAAAATAAAACCTTAGCTCTTGCGAGAACATCTTTTGGCAGTAAAGGTGTCTCTGGATAAGTTTCTTCTAGGTATTCCAAAATGGCCAACTAATAAATGACATTTGACACTTTACTTTCATATCAGTTTAACAATAATATTCCATTTTGCAATCAAAGATCAAACATACAGATTGCACAAGCTTTGTCCCTTTATGAATCAATGTAGGCACTTGTCCCATTGGATTCAAACGGAGAAATTCCCCATTCAATTGTTCTAATTTCATGAGTTGAATCGGAACGGTCTTGTATTTCAATCCTTTGTACTCCAATGCTAAACAGAAGTCAAAAAATTGTCTAAACGGGGTTCTTCAAGAAATGTTACCATATTTTGCGTGTCGAACCTATTCTTACTCTCCAGGCACACGAACTTCGAAAGTATGAAAATAAAATAATATCGTCACTCATTGTTTTTTGTTTGAGGTCTCCACTGATTTTAAACTGTGATTATGATACTTACTTATAGTTATTAAGGAATCTTAAATGACTCTACTTTGATTTAGATTATATTAGTATACCAACGACAACTATAATGACTGTCGCTGTCCGTCCTCCATGAGTTGAGAAGTTGAGATAGAGTTGCTAAAAGGGTCAATTCACCTTTCACCTAATTTGCATGTTTGCGTAATGCCTTTGCAAAGGAGCGTCTGCGTCGCCTATGCTTTTTGACACTTTTTCGTTTCCTCATTTGCAGATTGCAGACTATTGCAAATTGCATTTCATTTGGTTCACTTCTGAAACGTCCTCATGTTAGTGTTAGTACGCTGTTATCTTGGTATGCTCGTCGTTGTAACAAAGTTGTAACTTGTAAATGCAGAATGAACAATAAATACCAACTCACTTTCACGTCATACAAAAAAGCCACTTGTAAAATTAAAACAGTAAACTAGTAATTATCACATACATTTATTTTGGAAAGTTCATTGATTTAATTGAATGTATAATTGAAATTGTACTTTATATAATATCCTGGGTGTTAGTTTAGCGTTTAGCTATAGTTTACTTCTGTGATGTTCTGCGACTGTATACCTTTTTATTTGCAAAACAATCTAGCACAACGTTATTCGTTATTCATCAAACATCAACAAAATCTAAATTCTATTATATTCTGTTGGAGAGCAGATTTGTATTATTTTAAATGGGATTCAATCCAGTTCAAGTAATTCGTAACTCTTGCATATACTCCAGGAAAACCAGGCTCAGCACACCGAAATCCAAATGACACAACTCCAATTAAAACATATTTACTGTCACCCACGGGTTGCATTAGTGGACCACCAGAATCCCCTTGGCATGCATCTGCAAAACAAGACTCTTGCCTGAAAATGATCTTTTCTTAAATGCACGATCCTTATTGTCTTTATTGTACCTTTTCCCCCTTGTAAAAACCCCGCACAAATGTTCGTGCCGTCTACATGAGCTGATTTGAAGGATTTAAACTTTTCCTGGCACTCTGAATCGGATACTATTGGTAATTGCACAGCTCGAATCGTTGAACTTGATGGACCATCTAAAAGTTCCAGAATCCACATATCCATGTTAACTAACTTTACAATAAATGCAACACATGTTGCATTAATCATAAATCATAATCTAACTTGTATAACTCACTAAATTGAATAGCGCCCCAGCCTGCAACGAATGGTGACATGTGTTCGAAACGATTGAAACGAAGTGGTGGTGTTGTTGGTAGACAAATCGGATGAATTCGGTCTAAAGTATTGTTTAACATCGACAAGTTAGAAATTCCAGAGTATGTAAGTATTGCTTTACTTCTATTTGACCTCTAACCTGTAAATGCGACTGGATGCCTCAGTTTGAGTACAGCGATGTCATTTTGATAGACGCTGGGAACGTAGTTAGGATGGATATGCTTTTCTACAATTGCAATGTCGATTGGTTTGAGTCCGTCAGCATCGGAGAAGATGTCATGATCACCAAGTCGCACCATAGCCCTGTGATCAGAATACAGTGTACAGATTTAAATTCTTCAATTCAGATTCTGTGTCTATACATGTAAGAAGGTAAAATAGGTGAGGTGAGATGAGATGCATAACACATAATATGAATTATGAAGAACATGTCCGACTTTTTTATGCGCTCATCCTCTACCTGTCTATACCTCCGCAACTCATTAAAATGGCTTACAATTCATTTCTATTGTGAACACAATGAGCAGCGGTGACAATATGCTGGGAAGACACAAGGGCACCTCCGCATAGAAAGTTAATGTTTGCATTCTCATCTCTGTATCCCAAAGCTGCAATCCATGGCCAATCCCCTGTTGTTCCAAGAAACGATAAACGATCATTCCTCAATGTCACAATCACACAACGTCACTTACATTTTGCAACATTATTTGCAAACCTTGCAACAGCCATTGTGTTATGATTGCATTATGAATTATGAAACAAAATGCGTTATTTAAAAAGTTGTGAATGAATGCTCATTTGTAAAGTTAGCACGGAAGAAAGGATTATATTAAGAAATTATAAACCTGGATTTGCTTCCTTCCCACCAACGATTCTAAAAGCGCTGAAATTACTTTTCCCACAATGTTCCGGAAGTCCTTTCGGTGTGATTTCCGGTTCATGACCATGAGAATGAGATGATGGAGGAATCAAAACTAATCCACCAGTGACAGGATCGGGTCGTGGCAGTGGCTGTTGAATTGCCGGAGCAGAAGTCACTAATTCGGGAGGATGAAAAATGGGCCTTGGTGTTGTTTGAGGTTGGAATTGAAAGCCCGAAGGCCGTTGTCGATCTACGAATGGAGAAGGAAACCCATTTTGTCTATTGTTACTCTGAGGAGGCCTATTATTCGACCCTTGTCGTTGTCGGTCTTCACCCGGTGGTGGAGGAAACCCGTTTTGTCCATTTGGCGGAGGATGATTCGGTCGTCCATTATTACCCCGGTTAAATGAACCACTGTTAATGTCAATTCCATTACTTCCGAATGTAATAAATACCCCATTGTTGTTTCTCTGCGGCTGATGATGCTGTCCACTACGCTGAAAAGGGCAACAAACCAACGGATTGAAACCATGAAATCCGCAGATTGACCGGTTGTAAATTCGTATAGCCTGATTGGGTGGACGTCTCTGAAGAATGAATCTCAGCATATCACAATTCAGCATTCGCGTACAGAATCCCGGAGTTCCTTGAAAGGATTCACAATTTGCTCGTCGAGAAGTTAGTCCTTCTTCATCAAACTCGTCAACGTTTTCGTTATCGTTGTTATCCGGAAACTGAAAGTCATTCGATTGCGTTTCTTGTAAGCCTACTTGCAATGGCTGGGGATTAGGATCAATCGTATCATTTTGCTTGGGTTGTCTTGCAGGTTCACGCGTGTCATCCTCAAATATGACTACAATTAATTTAATTAATACACTTATTGCACATTACAATTTGTTAATGTTAAAAATTAATAATCCTATAAAATTGAAAGTATACCTTGTCCAGCAATTACTTGAGTGCAGAGCCATACAAATAAAATATAGGATGTTCGTATAAATTTCATGTTGTAACTGATTGATTAGTTTTGACAAGTGCGTTATTCTTAGTATTTGGTGTGTTTGTATTTGGTATACAGAATTTTGATTTTGATTTGGTGCTTGTCAAATGTCAATTTTGCAAATGAATATGAAGGTAAGGTATGAAGTGTTGGTCTGCTTGTGCTTTTTGACGTTCTTGCACTTATTGCAGATTGCGGATGTATTTACTTATTATGCTGAATTTCAAGCTTTAATTAAAGAACTGAACTGAGTGGTCCAGTGAAGATGATGACATGACCAGACGTGAATGGTTTCTGAGTATATACAATTACAATACACCTTGAGGCCAAGTTGATCGAACCTTTTTGCAGTGTGACGTATTCATTTTTTTCAAGTAAAAGGCTTTTATTATCTGTTCACATTTACTATTTTGCATGCACACACGGACAAAAAATTGCTTTCTGTGTTACTTTACACATAGTAAGGTATACTACCGCGAAAATGATGACGGCTTACTAGCTGTGGTGATGAGAATGGAGTTTGTTTTTTGCGTATAATGATAACCATAAGTTATGTCCATTAGTGAGACGCAGAGATGAAGACCACATGGACAAAGGTACACATTAAAATAGCTTATTACGTTCACCTGCAGCATCCTGCTACATTGAAGATGTTCCGTGGACAATTACGGACGACGAAAAAACAAAAGTTGTAGTGTAAGCGTCTGCAGTGTAGGTAGTCCAAATTAGATAGTGCAGAAGGTACTCGGTAATTGCATAGGATAAGGATGAGTGCAAAAGTGGATGAGTCAGCGTCCAGAGAATACAAAGCCAAAGTGAAGTCAAGTTACCGAAGTTGCAAGCTTTCAGCATAGGTAACCCATTGTAACCTTGCAACTTTTAAACTCCAAAATGTAAAAATTGTGAAGTGTAATAGCTGTAAAACTGTATTGAAACTTGATTCCTTTGACAGCCTTGACGGCAGGACCATAAATATGTCTGTGTCTTCCCAGATTTCTGACCACTGACCACGCTTTCATCGTTCACCTGCATGTTTTTAGCAATGTGGTTTGTATATAGTATGCATAAAAGATAAAACTTTAGTCTCGTTACAACATTCTTTGATTTTGATGCAATTTATATGCATAATATGTAAAATTTAAATAATTTTCTTTCATTTTTTAGTTATAACTTATAAGTTGTAGTTATATTAACTATATATAAACATGTAACATGAATAACCTTTTAAAGCTGTTGATTATGCCAATTATAAGGATGAGATGAAATTCTTTTAGTTCGGAGTTTAGCATGGTCCTCTTCGTTTCTTTCGTAAATGGGTTCTTGGGGATAAATCCTTCTGAAATTACTGAAAGGTGCCAATCGAATTACATTATGGGAGAGAGAGATTTCAGAATTCTGGGGATCTTTTCTCGCCGGTCCTTCAAAGGGTTTTCCATGAGACCACATTGCCCCAGAAAAACCGGGGGATTGGTCCGTCATGGCTATGGTTAATGGGATTGTGACTGTAGTCGCAACCAAAATCGTTGTGAAGCAGGATATGCAGCCACTTCCAGAACTATTGATCTTGATTTTTAGAGTCATTCTGAACAAAGAAATGAGAAACGGTTTTAAACGTTTTACAAATTCAAGCGTAAATTCAAGCTTCTATTCAAATTCAATCGTACTACATAAATTGTCAAAGAACCGAATGCAACCTTAAAAATGATGCACAGATTCAGCTACAATCCTCACAACGATTACGTTTTGGGTACCTCCAAAATTAGATCTTAAATGGAATTTAATCCGTTTTTTAGTAATTTAACCGTATTTTAATTCATGAGCTCTAGTCATATGAAAACAAGGAAACCATGAAATGATGAACTGTCAGCCCTTAAATAGAATCGTCTGCTATGTTTACAGATCAGAAACGCGGCTGATAAGAGTGTAAAGAAAGCACTTTACAAGGTAAACTTGCCATTTTTGAAAAGTTTAATTTTATTTTGTTTTCACATGCATCAGTGAAGAGAAAGCCGTGACTTGGATTATGTGCCCTTGGTATAATCGATGTCCCAATGACGACATCATGTCGATCATTAATCACAGTTGGACTTTACGAGATAATTCCTGATTGACACGATTGACAACTTCTCAAGTGGCTGGTTACTGAAAAATGATACGATACGAGTTCATTGCAATTATTTCACGGGTATAAAAGAGTGATCGTGCACTTGGCCTGTTTTTGTCATTACACAGTAAATCAGTAGCATAAAATTAAAATTGGGTGCGGTTGAATCGTTTTGCACAATGAAAATCATAATTTCTCTTACTATGGCTATTTTGGCCACGACTGCTATGTTTGTAGCCGTCAACAGTCATGGAATGATGTTGGATCCGCCCAACAGATCTTCATTGTGGAGATTTCCGGAATTCTTAGAATTTAATCCGCCAGTCAACTATGAAGATAATGAGAATTTCTGCGGTGGAGTTGCGGTAACTTTTGATTGTCCTAAGGAGACACAAATAATGAAATCTTAAACCAATTATTACGATTACGAATTATTTCATCCGCAGGCACAACATGGACAAAATGAAGGAAAATGTGGGGAATGTGGAGACAACTGGGCTCATGCGAAACCGAGAGAGAATGAAAATCGTGGTTATTATGGTCGTGGAGTGATTGCACGACGTTACACACCAGGACAGGTAAACGGGACGATTATGATTATACAGCCTAATTTCAAAAATGCTACTTTTGTTTGCATACTAAATGAACAATTTTTGATTTCATCTAATAGGTTGTTGACGTTCTTGTGGAGCTAACAGCATCCCATTTCGGTTACTTTGAGTTCCGTTTATGTGAGCACAATAACTTGTACGAACCAGAGACTCAAGAATGCTTCAATGAACATCTTCTGGAGATGGCTGATGGATCTGGTACCCGGTTCATGATTGATGACGTCGTCGGGTTCACCCGACCCCGAATTCGTCTCCCGGCCAATGTACGATGCTCTCAATGTGTTCTCCAATGGCATTATCAAACAGGTAAGTCGTAAGTTCTGATAAAACTATGTATTCCCGATTATGGCAGTCATATTTTTTATTAAATGAAGTTGACTCGAAGATCGTTAGATTGACGCATGTCCGATATCGGACAAATGCATGTCCACTTATATATTGTATCGTTAACATGATGAAGCGACATGACATTAACATGATATAAATTCTGCAAAGTATTCTATTCTACACTCACAGAATAGGATTAGATAATGATTTTATCTTCATTTTACAGGAAATAGCTGGGGAGACTGTGGAAACGGAACAGAAGCCATTGGCTGTGGCCCTCAAGAAACATTTAGGAACTGTGCAGACATTCAAATCATGTAATTTTCACAACTGCAATAAAACATGAAAAGATGAAACACTACTGCAACCTTATTTCAATACGATATATTTTATGTTTGCAAATTCTTAATATAATACAAAAAGGCTTCGAGCAAAAACATCCACGTTTTGAATTGACCTTCACTTCAATATTACAAAATTACAATTGCTCGAACCTAACATAAACCTCAACTCTTTGTTGAATTTAATAAGCATTGTTTGATAAAGCGCACTTGAACTCTTTACTGGAGCAGTGCATTGACACACATTTTTGTATTCATCTCACAACTTCTTTGAACGTATATAAATTGCAAAGTGTTCAATAAAGTTTCAAATAAATATTATTTGTGTTTTTTCCCTGTTGCTTTCTAAATAAAGTTTATCTAAAAATGCATTGTAAATTAGCGTTTGCTTTGCTTTTAACTGTATTTAACAACATAAATGTCGAAGGACACGGACGACTCATGGAACCGGCCAGCAGATCCTCGTTATGGCGTTTTGAAGAGTACAAGTCTCAACATCCCCCTATTAATTACAATGATAACGAATTATTTTGTGGAGGGCAAAAGGTGAGATTGGAAATTACCGTAAAATAATACAGAAAATGTAATGTATGATGATCGTTTTCAATCTTTTAGGTTCAATACGAACAAAATGGAGGTAAATGCGGAGAATGCGGTGACCCATGGCACGACAAAAAACCAAGAGAAAATGAATCAGGTGGACATTATGGACGAGGAATAATCGCACGAAAGTATCACGCCGGACAGGTTCACAACGTTTTAATTGCAATCATTCAACAGTTCAAGTTCTAAGTTGGGACAGCAATTCTGATATTGTAGTTTGTTATAGGTCTTCAATGCCACAGTAGAATTGACACAAGGTCATCTTGGGCATTTTGAGTTTCGATTATGCCCACACAATAGTCCTCAAAGACCTGAAGAAGAAACATGCTTTGACAAATACCTTTTGCAGCTTGCGGATGGATCGGGAACAAAATATCCTGTAACTCATGGAAGCGGGTTTTATTACATGCAACTAAAACTACCTCAAGGATTAACTTGTAGTCAATGCATTTTGCAGTGGCACTATCGAACTGGTGAACTTTCATAATCAAATAATCATGCTTCATGCATCATCATATCATTTTCATACAATCGGGATTGTTCGATTGTTCCCGACATTCCAGAGTATATTTATATCATTTATGTAAATCTTTGTACTGTAGGAAATGCGTGGGGAACTTGCGAAAATGGAACACAAGCTTTAGGTTGTGGAAATCAAGAAATATTTCGTGGATGTTCTGACATCACAATTTCGTAATTCATAAACAACAGTTATTTTTATTTTACATGTTACAAATGATAACAATGTTAACGTCGCTGTAAGTGTAATACTGAATCTTGTACATATAATCCATTAATTGCAAAATAAAGTTTCCATGAGATAAAACAATCGTGTTGTTATATCTCATAGTGTTGTCTTATAACTACAGGAAATTAATCAAAACAATCATCATTAATCATAAAAGAATAGAATGTAAAAACACTACCATAGACGATAGACCACAACTTGAAAAAGTCAAGTATGGTGTTACTTCGTTACTATTCTCTCGTACAAGTTGTCAAAGGTTTACGATGTACCCTTGACACGGTTTGTTCCCGAAAGGTACGTGCAAGCTCCAAAACACACCGTCTGATCGTGTAGTTGCCATGTTTTTGCTTCTTTCTACTTCTACGTCGTGACCTGAATATATTGACAGCCGCGTTCGAGCAATTTATCTTCAAAATTGATTTTCTATTTGATGATATTCTGCGAATTCTGCCTTTTTCCGAGCGTTTGAATGGTTCGTTTCCGCCTACAAATCTTCAACGGCTGAGCCAGTCGCACAAAAGGAGAAAAGTCTATAATATGTACTACGATAATATTCTTCGCATTCCGTTCTGCCATTTGTTTTTCCATGGGATCCGCTCACTATTGAGTCCTGCTCTTGAAACCTGAATCCGTTTCCAAGTTCCTTTATCCTTTTTGTCATTGGGAAAGAACAAATATTTGTCTAGACATTCCAGACCAGACACTGTTTAGGAGAGCAGCAAGGAAGCACATTGTGAGTATTAAACACAGACTCTTTATAGTGTGTTTCGACAATGGGGACCATTTTGTAGCGTCATCGTGGAATTTGTCATATTGAAGATGGTTTAGAAAAGCACCCACGACAAGGAACCAGCGCCCACGCGTTCAACTCACAAAATCCGGGTTATTTGCTCAATTTTGGCACGCACAAACCCGTCTTGTATGCCCACGCCCCTGCTGACGCGCGAGAAGATGCAAGCCAGACCTGATTTTTAAAAATCCACTTTGAGCTGAGCAAACTTGTGTGAATCTTGAAAAGCCCTTAAGGTCTACAGCGGACAATTTTTGCTTCCTCTTTCTCTGAACAGAAAATAATAGAAAATGGAACTTTGCCAAAGTAAGAACTACAGCAAGGGATCCGTAGCATTAAAATATTCTTTGCAGGCCGTGCCTGTCCCGTATGAATTTTGTGGAGGATTCTGCGGCTCACACACAGACACAAACTTGAAGCTTTTTACTCAACTTTGCCCTTTTATCCTACCCCGTCCTCATTTTCGGACTAGACTTTCTCCCTTTGGGGCTTCCCAGTGTTCCCAAGTGCTTTTCATGGAACGGATGGAGGGCTTGTCTGTAGTATACTAGCTCTACTTGAATTCCACAATCCCTACACGGTCTACACGGCACTTCTATAGAAAGATTCCACATTCAACTTTATGGTAACATCTGCAGTGAACAGCACTGACTTTACGACGAAAGTCATATAAACCTTATAACGTTCCAAAAATCTCGATATTTTCCTTCAGTATCCTACTTCCTTATTACAAGTAGCGACCGAACCATTCGTCTTTACGTCAGAACTCAGAAGTCAACTGGATTTAATGTCCCTCCAATTCGTTTTCTTTGACTTCTGCTCTGCTTGCTGTCATTTTCGTCAGCTATGACAGCTTTTCAAATTATTGCTACTCAGTTTAGGCACTAAGAGGTCACACCAGCTGGGATTTAACGTACCAAACTAGTACTATCAAGCTGTACAATCAAAAGTTCCAAATGTCTATGGCACGAATGTTAATGGTATGAGATGAGACAAAAACGTATTCAGCACACATGCTTCACATCACAACACAAAAGTTTCTTATGTAACGTTTCTAACTGGCAAAAGTTAGCCAAAAGAAACAGGAAACAGTTGTTGATGTTGGTATAAAGGATGACAGAAGAATAACGCAAATAAAATGTTTCATGCTGTCATTTCAACTTTGCCCAATCATGTGTCATAAATAATTGAATATCTGAACCCGGGGAGTTGTTATTAGTTTAATCATTCTTGGTATAATGTCCGACTATGATCAATTTTGACGTACTTAATGTAACCTTTCACTAGAGTCATTATTGTGTATAAAATCAATATTACTTTCTCCGTGAACAACAACGTCATGCAACATTAAAGTTAGATTTTTAGAATATTATTCTTTATTATGAATAAAAGTTAATCACTTCTGCGTCCGTCTCTTCTGAATTTTGTAAAAATTGAAGAAGCATATAATTATAATTATTAATTAGGTTAATTACTCGTATTGACGATATTTATCTATTGATGAGAAAATGAGAATGTGGACTGTAGGACTGTACACAGTACTGTGGAGTGGTCCTTCGAATTGAAAAGTCCAAGGATACGTGGTTTAGTAAAAAGGAAAAGGGTTACTTTGAGCCACAAAGTGTTTTTGTGCGACGACATGACAGTGAAAAAAAAGCTTATGGGATGTTTTTGCTGTTGTGCTGTGTTCACAGATAAGTGATGGTGATAAGGGGATTCATGCGGGTAGAGGAAATTATACATTCCACACCGGAATTCGTCCGTGGAATCGGGAACGTCGATTAGGGTTAGGGACTGCAAGCGAATTCCGGGAGAAAATGGGGGTTTTAGAAAGCTGAAGGACAGCGAAGGAATTAATTCTGTAGTGTTTGTTGCCCAAAGGGTTTTGATATAGACTCTGAACGAAGAAAAGACGAGATTGTAGAGTTTTGTGTCACTGTGCATAAAACGGTATCTTCATGTAAACGGGAATTGAAAATGAAAAGAAGTATAACAGAAATATATGAAAACGAGTATAAATTTTAGTATGATTAATGTTAGGAATCATAAGGCGAGACAACGTGTAGTTAAGAAGTCTTATGGAAATAGAGTCTTTGAAGATTTAGGCATTTAGGTTCCAGGTTTCCCTCTGGAGTCTGGAGTTACTAATGTCTGGAACTGGAACCGAAATCTTAATTCTTGTACTAAAAGACCATTTGTAAAGCCCACCACCCACATGAATAGGCTTCAAGATTGCTACTTGAATGAGGACAAAAGTTGGTCACCAAAAGTCGGAATTTCTGGTATTCTAGACAGAAGAGACAGTCGTAATTTCTCCAGTCGCGTCCCAGACAACCATTGACTTTCACTTCCTCGAGAGAAAGGAAAAAGCGTGTTTTCTCATAGGAGCATGAGTATAAACGGTGGAACGATCGTACAAATCGTAGTTCGTCTGTCTTAAAATTGGGTCACGGAAAAAACTTTTTGTAGCACAAGGCTACAGAATACCGTTTTTGGACCAGAGGCTGGTGTTCCCAGTGTTGTCTGTCCATGGGGCATTCCTCTGGAGCTAAAGATCGATTTTCCAAATAGCTCTCAAAAGACAAGACGAACAAACTCAAGATGGAAATTCACCGGAGTCTGAAAAGAAAGTAAGCTCTCATTGGTTGAGGAGGCGGGTTCCCTGGGTGGAAGGAGTTGACTCGTCTCCCGTAGAGGAATGCGGGTTGGATCCGATTTTGTAGCGTGAGACGATGGCATGCGCCCACTTCCCCAAATCCCAAAATGCCCGACTGAAGATTTGGGAACGGGAGACATTCCATGGCTCAAGTCACTCTTTCCTTTCTCCACTTGTACAAAGTCACCCCAAAGTCCCGCTTCCATCTCAATCTGCTAGTCTCGGTTTGCCCTTTTCTCTCTTCATTTTACTATCTTTAACCGTTGCGTTCCTCTGCTGCTAATATACAAAATCTATTTCATTTCTAAAAAAAGAATTGGTTCACTACAATTGGCATTTAACGGTTTAATTCGTTTGTAAATAGCCAAAAATTATATATTTCAAATTATATATCTTCGCGTTTCAAAATTCGCTTAATATTAAATCAAAATCTTTACGTCGCGTTTTAATTTTGTAAAGTGATACTCATACGAAAAAACCAAAGAAAGTAACCATAATAATCTATTTTAATATAGAATCTACAAAACAGAGTATTTAAAATCATATTTTTGTCCTGTGCACGAAAAAACTCAGGTGCGCTCGTGTGTCTATAGTCCAATATCCATACAAATTGAATTTTCTCGGTGTCTTGTCTGGTAAATAAGATCATATATTTTATTCCAGTATTTAAAATGTACTGCTTTTTTACTGTTGAACGCTCGTATCGCGTGCTTCAAAAGAAACGTTTTGCTACCGCTTATTACTGCCTTTTGGTTTTTTGTATACATTCGGTTATAGTCAGGTAGTCCGTACTCCGTAGTCAAGTCACATTGGGTTACGTAACACACAACTACGAAAGTTATCATTTTATCATGGACCATGGAATATTTTTTATGGATATCATGGCTAATTTTTTCAAAAGTTTGTGTTAAACGTCCTGATTCTCCTGATTTTTTGCCGTTTCGTAAAATTATGAATGTTTCCAACTATCTTTAAAGTTTATAAACAGGTTAATGAAAACTGTATTATTTTGGATGTAGAAGAAAGCCATACATTGAGATGACGTCAATTTCGAAAACCATTTCGGACGCGACGACAACCGTTAGAGAGTCCATGAAAAGTGCTCTGAATATGGGGATTAATATGGGAACTGGAGGGAAGGATATCGGCACGCTTCATTACAACGGTAAAAACGCATTCTTCATCATTTCCTTTGCATTGCAGTACAGCCTTGCAGCGCAGCACATGACTCACATGAGTCTTTGTCTTTATGTAGATTTAATTAATGCATTTTACAACTGGTCTTCCAATAAAGGCCAACACGAAACTCGCGCTACTGAAACAATATTAATCCTTTGTCGTAAACGATTAAGTTTGAAAGGGTACTTAATTTATATAGCATGAATTCATCCTGTTCCTTCAGTCCTTCATTGGGAGCTCTGCTCCCGTTCATTACTTACAATTTTCATGGAATTTCATCCTGAGCTGCTTAATCAATTAATGCTAGTTAATGAGTACAAGTTAATGGTTTACACAGCAGCACCTGCTACAATCATTGACATTAAAGATTTGATATCCACCTGGCTTACTGAACAGGGGATTAAGTTGGCCCATTTTCTTCTTCTCGTAGACAGGTTCATAAAACAACAATCGACAACTTTGAGCAAAGAAACACTAGGATTAGAATTAGAACAGTTTTGGTCGTAAAAGGACAGATTACAAATATTTTTGGGGTAATAGGAGAAGAATGTAAGGAATGTCCAAACATATTGGATTTGTGATAGTTGTCGATTTGTGGAGGGGAATTACATTACAGTATACACCCAGGAGTATGGTAGTAGCCCTTTATTTCATTTGTGGTATATGAGTTTGCTATTTGGGCTGGAACTTTGGAACGTCTGCTGCTTCCTCTTCTCTGGGAGAGGTTGACAGGGAAAGAGAGGGTCCAAAAAGCTACATCTGTAAACGCTTCAGAACCAAGTCGTGTCAGTCTTTCCGTCTTTTCCCCTCTCGGCCCGACGCGCGGTTGCACTTTAATTAAATTTCTGGACTGAAATATGGGCTTTACTTTCTTTTCCTTTGAAAATTCAGGGTTGCATTGACTAGCATATTTTTAGGAGAGAAAGGTAAAATTACTTGCAATACTCGCATGTCGAATAACGTTATTTACTATTCGATTTTAATATGAGCATTTCTTAGACCACAAAAGGTCCCTTGTAACCACATGTCCTTCCTTGTTCGTTCGTNGAAAGGTAAAATTACTTGCAATACTCGCATGTCGAATAACGTTATTTACTATTCGATTTTAATATGAGCATTTCTTAGACCACAAAAGGTCCCTTGCAACGTTGCAACCACATGTTCCTTCCTTGTTCGTTCGTTCATCACATTTGCGAAAATATTTTGAATGTTTCATTTCATCGTTTCATTGGTTCATGTTTTCATGAAAATGGAGATTTGGAGATGTTCCGCATTCAAGAATTTAGAAACTTGAGAAAGTTTCTTCTGTATGTTTGCATTTGCATTTAAGAATAGCAAAGTGAAAACGTAATCGCTCCTGCCCACGTTATTTACATTTGTTATCTCTCACCTAAAGGCAACATGCATTTGAGGACGGAAGCTCTCGAATATNACATTTGTTATCTCTCACCTAAAGGCAACATGCATTTGAGGACGGAAGCTCTCGAATATAAATCTGAGAGAGTCGGGAAACTAAAAAGCAAAAGGCTGACTTGAGTAGTCTACTCGAAAAAGGGAACTCACTTTTAAAGGCATTTAGATCTATAGAGTCATAGTGAAAAGCTCATCCGTCACCACATCCCTCTCGTTTTCAATTGAGATTTTGAATTGATTTTATATTGAACCTGACCGCATATGTTTTCTGAAGTTGACTGTATAATAACAACGAACACTAACACTCACTTGGGTTTGAAAACGCTTGCAGAGATTCTTCTCGTTTATCTTCTTCAAAATAAGCAGGAAAGGGACACAGGATCAATGTAATTTGAATATTATCTCGCCCCACTGCACTGGTGGAAAGGATGCGCCTCTTTCACTTCGTTCGTATACGAATATACCACTTTGTTGGCAAGTTGGGGCAAAGTAAACAATGGTGAGAAAGTGAGTGAAGGGAGCTGACGCCCGGGTTGTGTGCCTATCGGAAGTCCCTGGGGAGCGTTTTTTACCCGCTTTTCACTTCGTCCTGTACATGTCCGATTCTCTCCATCGCTCTTTTTCTCTCAATCGTCTTTCTCAATTCAATTTTGATACCACCAAACAAGCCCACTTCCTTTGACACAGCTAGAGAGATACTACGTCCTTCATCTCAAACCATTTCTCTGTATGTTTGAACTAGAGAAATTTCTGTCTACCGCTCAATCGTCCCAAAAGGCCGTATCAACTAACAATATCGACTCATCGACAGTCAGTTCTCGACCACCCTTCAATTTAATACTAGCACAATCTAACTGCACTCGAAACTCAACCATAGAATGCAATCAACAAGAGTAAATTGAAGGTATAACATGTTGTTCTTCTCGTTTTTCGGACACCATGAATGGAATAGGAGCAGAAAAGAGCTTCCTTTCATCTGAGATTTGATTCACAATGGTCATTTAATGTTTTTTCATCTCTGACAATATGGTCGCTGATTGCAAACATTCCGATGTGAGTGCAGACAGAAAACTTTCCAAACTACAATTCACCATGTCAGATATACCAATAATATCGAAATCAATACTTTTATTAGAAGTAGACGGAAAGATGTGTAGTACACTCTGTACTTTTATATTACCCTCGAATGCCTAATCCGCTATGGGAAAAAGAGAGCTGGTTTTTGGAAAAACAGGGAAAAGGTGAAAGCATCAACTGAAAGCTCTTTTCGGTCACAGCTTATCCGAAAAGTCTCTTTTAGTGTAAGAAGAATGAAAGGTTTTTATATTGACGCATGGAATTATTTAAAGCAAACGATGGAGTGAGTTAGATTCACAGAGGTTTTGCAACTACTAGTACAGAAGTAGGTAGGCTACAGCAGATGTGATCTATTAGCAAAGTGTCAGTCTTCTTAAGCCTGATGGGTCTTTGGGGAAATACGAATCCTCGTCTTTTATGAAGCTTTCAGTTTCACAGACACAAAATAACACTCGCTTCACATTGAAAAATGCTTCACATGCACGATGTATAAAGAAAGTAAAGATGTAATTCCTGCGCATACTAATTCATTAATTTGGTACTTGTCATACGTCACAATCCTACACTGCCCGTACGCCCAAGTATAAACTATAAGTATCAAAACTAATGTTACACCTTAATGCGTTTTTATGACTGACTTTAATATTAAGGCTAACTAATGTTCGTTGGTTAATTTTTAGATTTACTTCCTTGGAATCCTAACGGAAATCGGGAAACTCATGAATTCTATCAACGACTGACTACACTTCTTTTGGAGTTCATTGACAAAACAAACGACCGCAATGAAAAGATTTTGGATTTTCATCATCCAGATCAACTTTTGGAAGTCATGGATTTCAATCTACCCGATGATCCTGAAAATCTGGATCAAATTCTCACTGACTGCAAAGACGCTTTGAAATACCAAGTCAAAACTGGTAAGTTGTATAGATTTTAAACACTACGAGTTGTTTTATGGTTCGAAATTCGAGAAATTAGATAGTGGTCCTAGTGTTACAGCAATAGAATTTTTCAATGGCGAGGGAAAGTTTTGATAAGTCGTTTATATGAGACGAGCCGCGTGCCTTTCTCTCCTCTTTGATTCTGTTGTTTGCGGTCGGATTAGATTGATGAGAGCTCCTACAGAGCTTCAAAAGCTCTCGGCACTCTGCCACCGTCTTTTGTGAAGTAGTCGACTTGAAGTGCCATTAGCTTCCCATTTATGTCACGAACAGGAACCTCTTGATTTAAAGTAGGCAGTCTGGCATTGTGGCACTTGTGCTAGGGAAAGTTAAAACCTTGACAGCTTCTATCAAAGCATCTTAAACTTTTACAAGTGTGGTACAATATAAAAGAATGCATTAGAAAAAAATCCGGTAATCTGTTTTTGGCATAAGTAAGCATGAATAGTTTTCTAGCATGCATGCTGCGATGGCCTTTCGTTTTTTTGGAATTTTGGTTACTGTTCTAACAAGTTCTAAAAGTGTCCAATGTTGGATCGTTTAATTACCCGTTCCTCTTTCTTAAATCTGGTTTTTGTTATGCAGCAAATGTATAAAATGGAGCAGTTAAGTCAATGTTTTCGACCATGAGCGAATCGCGAATGGCGAATACCGAAAAAGGAGAAAGTGGTGGACTTAAGGCGATTATATGGTAAATCGGGGTCGGAAATTAGGCACGGACCACTGGCTTTGAAAAGGCACTCGGGAAACACATTAGGGTGCTGCTGCGGGCACACAGCGGCAGACATCCAATGAGTGCAGCCGAGTAGCAAATTCCTATTGGAATTGAAGATGAGATGAGAAGTCCCTTTCCTCTTATGTCCTATTATAAAAGGGATAGCACGACACTTGTAATGCAACTACAAGGAACAGGAATTCGGCTGCTATGCAAGGACATCAGTAAAAATTTACCTTACACTTTGTACTTTCTATTATGCTGTTCGAGATCTCATATACTTATGTTCCTCTTACATATATCCTAACATACAGAAGATTTGCAAGGCTATTGCACAGTATTTACTATTACAGTCTTTTGGATACAAGAAAATCCAGTGTGAGCAATCCGGAGAATCCGGTCCTTTTGTATTATTTGGGAAGGAACGGAATACTTTCGGGTATTACAATGCTTGGGTTGTTCTTCAGAATTTGGCATGCGGGCGACTGCGACTGCTGGCATCCCTTTTTCTCTAGCTCTTTCCATATGTTAAAGTTGAAGAGGGGAGTCAGAAGAGGCAGGAGCAGGATGGAAAAGATGAAAATGAAAATCCGAATTCACCCAACCCAAATGCCTGTCATCAACAGCTGCTACCCGTTCTGAGACATGACTCCCTCATATAGCCTTCATTCCCAATCCTGATATTAGGTTCAGTTTACTGGGATCTTTAGAGATTTTTTTTCCAAGACACCTTTTTCAAATTACACTCTGCATGATTTTGTCCTTGGCATAGTTCAGAAACAAATACAACAAAAGAAGAAGGACGACCATGTTTGTATTATTCCTTTTGTATGTTGACATTCTATTCTATGCATTTATTTGCTTGGGCTTTATTCTGAAAATAGTGATATGAAAGCTAGAAATAGTGAGAGTTCATTGTAACAAACAAACCCGAACAAAAGTTTAGTTATCGATTCGACAAAAACTCAAAGAAGTTGAAACGAAAGGGGAAAGAAGAGAAACTGTTAAGGATTGTTCAACGTAGTGGAGTGAACCGAA
>JABASF010001039.1:0-27446 GCA_019776145.1 Harlomillsia oculata
ATAAACCATATTTACTCCTTACATTTGAATTGTTTAATCACTTCAACGTGATTTTTGATTTCCTATCAGAATTCGTGATATATTTTACACTTTTCTTCTCAAACATAATGGTTATTTACACTTTACTTGTGCCAACTGACTGACGGCAATTTTTGTCGCCTCAAATTTGTAAAATGTTAATGCTATGTTGCATGTTGCACGGAGATGATGGTTTATTGCATAATGCATACAGCAATACAGCTCATGTATGCGGTTCCGAGTAAGGCTTTCGTTTATGATGACAAGAGAAGGTGCAAGGTGTGTAATCATCATAATTAATTCATTAGCTTCTGGCAGAAGAGAGTGATTCGAGGTAAATTATGATTGGTGAAATAAGAATTTATTGTGCTTTTGTGGCACTGGTTTGAGGGAAAAATCATTTAGATAAGGCGTGTTTGTATTTACCGTAGTCTGTGTGTTATGTTTTATGATATGCACATTATTTTACTTGCATCGACATTGGTGCACCATACAAATCGCAAGGATATCAAACCATTTTCTGTTTAGAAACCATTTTGAAGGTCATTGAGCTGTTATTTATTTTTTAGTATCTAAATTGTCTGATTGACTGAATTAGGTTGGACCGTTGGACTACTTCACTAATTTGATCAGAATTTGAGTGTTTTGTTGTAATTCGTAGAATAATTTTTATGGAATGTGACATAAATCATACAGACGGATTTAGACTGCCATTGTGACGAGGTGACGCATTATTATGACGCGCTGATGTAAAGCTTGAGGTCAAGTCCATACTTTGGAAATCAGTTATTGTTCATAGTAAATCGTCTTTTAAATTCTTGATAAGCTCTTTTAATGAGCGTCTAATTTGTGTCATTTATTACCTTGTTATTATTACACATCTTGTTTTCCAGATCATTGCCACCCTTCCTTCACCCACTCCAATTGATTCCACAAGAATTTGGATTTAGGCTGAGCTTCGCGTCATCTCCGAGCACAACCTTCGTGAATTATCATTATATTCCTCTTATGCTCAAAAAAGTTCCTTATCTTTGTTTGTATTACCTTTTCATTTTTATGCAACCAAACATCATCATGACTGACGCATTCAACACTGCTGTGTACCACTCGCACAACAAAACACATAAAATTGTACTATACACACTTGATCACAAAAGACTCGTTGACGTTGTTGAGTGCTCCAAGCCTTATTGTAAACCAACAACTCGAAGATTGAATGAAAAAGGAAGAGGAGAGTTCGTTGTTCCCAGAGAAAAACCAAGTTCATTTATTACACGAAATCGAGGTTGGAATTGGAATTATCTGCATTTTGCACGGAATATGCACTAAGCAAGAAGACGGAACGAAATCGACAAATTACAAAAGCCTCTCATAACTACATCAGGAGAGAAACATGAAAGAAACGCTGATCGCGTCATGCATAATGAATTCAGACAAAAAAGCTCATGATGCCTAATCAAAAGGATGGAATAGGAGAGTCATTTGATTGCTTGTTTGACAAAGACTGAATTGATTTACACCAATTTATTGCTCATCAATTGAGACCGTACATGGCTAAAACAATCCACCTGCCAAACGCATAAATCAATCATCTGTATATGCTCAATTGTCAATACTCTTATTCAAAGGAAGAGGCACAAAAGTACACATTTTCTTATGGTTTGCCAAAATGCTAATAAAAGTAAACGATTTCTCATTTCCGTTTTCAGTTTTCATAAAGAGTTTCATAAAGAGTTTTATGATTCCTTCACCCTCACCGCAACAATTGCAGATCGCATCGCAGGTTCGCGTACGTTGACAACCACGAAGGTCTTGTATGTATCTGAGATAGTAAAATTGACCTTTTTAATATGGCGTTTGTGGAATATTTTACAGATGTCGTATTAACATATAAAGCTCTTCTGAATCCATGCGCTTCATCAGAAAAACGATAATATAAACTTTATTGTACAACCTAAACTTCAATAAACTACTGATAATAATTAGTAATTACGTCAGAAGTCCTTCATTATTATCCCGTTATAATCGTAATTGAATTACTGGCTACCGGAATTACTGAAATTCCTTTTTCACCCCTCTATTACGTGTGTGCTAATTTGACAAAAAAACGTAAACAAAAATGCCACGAAGAGGGATTAGCAAGATTTTTTCCGAAAAGCTCATTGACACAAAAATGTAGAAAGAGATATTAGACAGACGCAATCAATGCAGTTGTGTGAAGGTGCCGACAGACGAGTTAGCATTAAGTATAGCTTATCATTTGCCATTTTGACAATAATAATTAGTAATTACGTCAGAAGTCCTTCATTATTATCCCGTTATAATCGTAATTGAATTACTGGCTACCGGAATTACTGGAATTCCTTTCTCACCCCTCTATTACGTGCGTGCTAATTTGACAAAAAACGTAAACAAAAATGCCACGAGGAAGGATTAGCAAGATTTTTTCCAAAAAGCTCATTGACACAAAAATGTAGAAAGAGATATTAGACAGACGCAATCAATGCAGCTGTGTGAAGGTGCCGACAGACAAGTTAGCATTAAGTATAGCTTATCATTTGCCATTTTGACAGTGGTCATAAGTCAAAAGGAAAATTTCACGTAATCATCCACAGGTGAAGACAAGGGGAGAGACGCAGTCGTCATTCTCAAGAGGAAACCAGTGGCACTCTGCAAATGAACGAGTTTCATCTGTCATATTCAACATTTTGTGAAAGAATTGTTTGCTTATAATTTCAGACAAAGACATTCATCAGAGAGACATAGAAAAGAGAATCATACAATGCACCGCATGTTAAATTATGCATAAAACATGTTTCATAAAAGAATGGAAATTTTTATTAATACTACCTATTTTTTCACATTACTGTAAAACTTATTCGTTCGTATTTGACGGATTGTTTCAGCTAAGAATTCACATGAAAGGGGGTGGCGGTTGCGGAAAGCAAAAAGTCAGTGACAATGACATTTGAAAACTTTTAGAATTTACATAATTTTTAGACGTTTTATAACTTTTCGGCTTCCTTGAGATGTAAAAGGAAAGGAAATAATGAATTGTTATCAGTAGCATTAAATTCGTCCCTCATAGCCTATTAATCACGAATAATTACCATGTGTTGACCAATTTTGTGATTAACAGTTTCTGAACAATAATAAAAGGACAATGAAACTTCGTGCAATTATATTGCCATTGTCATTGCATCTCCATTACAGAAAACTTCGTTTTCCACCTTCTCAGCTCGTGTCGTGTATATTGCGTACCTTTTGTCTGTAACCGACTGAAATTATTGATGATTCAGTTCAGGAGGGAAATCAAGTCTACAATGAAAAGCAAGTGTCTACAGTCTACATCTGCAGGCATCCTAAATAAAAGGACAATGAAACTTCGTGGAATTATTGCCATTGTCATCGCATCTCCATTGCAGAAAACTTTGTTTTCCACCTTCTCAGCTCGTGTATATTGCGTACCTTTTGTCTGTAACCGACTGGAATTATTGATGATTCAGTTCAGGAGCGAAATCAAGTCTACAATGAAAAGCAAGTGTCTACAGTCTACATCTGCAGACATCCTTGATGACAAAAAAGATGATAATAACTGGAATTAGCCTACTGTAATAACTTTGATTGGTTGCAAACTGTAAAGTTTGATTATAGGGAAAAGATTTTTATATTGCCACCGAATGATACATCTGCAGGCATCCTTGATGACAAAAAAGATGATAATAACTGGAATTAGCCTACTGTAATAACTTTGATTGGTTGCAAACTGTAAAGTTTGATTATAGGGAAAAGATTTTTATATTGCCACCGAATGCAGAAGAACGAAGCATAATGTCTCTCACTGTTGTTCCTCAACGAAGCATGCTGTGCGCTCTGTGTCTTACTTGTTCTTTTGTTGTCGGAGGATAACGAGCAAAAATTAAAAGTTGGTGTTACATGTTGCATCATTTCCTGGGGAAGGAGGACACAGGAAAATATGAAAGAATATGAAAGATGTGAAGAAGGATTTCTAAGTGCTTTTGTGAGCACTGAAACTATTGTTCAATGTACAATTAATTCCGCGTCCAATTGGGATAATGAAGAGTTCTCTAATTAAGTTGTTTCTCCCTGAAGCGACTGAAAAAAAACAACCGTGAAAAAGCACATCTTTGTGGTTTTTGATGAGTCCCACCACGATGACGAATTGACCTGGCGTGACACGACAAGGCAGACACATTAATTATGTCCTTATGAGCCCAGGGCTCGTCACGCTCCTTGGCACGTCCAGTCAACATTCCAAAACTTCATTTCCAATCAAATGAGTTTTAACCAAAAAGTGAGTCCGAATAAAAATCTCATTTGACCATCAAGCTAAGGATTCTGATTTTTGGACTTTAAATGAGTACTTTTGTCAAATGTTCATGTTCGTTGTGAGCGATAAAGCGCCCACGTATCGTCATCATCATAAGGGAAAATCAAAAAGGTTAAATTATTCTTCTGCATATTTTTATACTTTATGAACATCATGTTGTACCATTCGAATTTTGCCTATTTTTGGTATTCAGGTACAGATTTTTTCCTCTTTTTGTCACAGCAAGAGACCAAAAAAGACTATAACGGATGTGCTGTGTGATGAATGGAATTCATTATTATTACTGTTAAGTTTCTCGTTTCCCTTTCAAAATCGAAGGGCTCACTACTGACGTCTGACCACTTTAAGGATTTTTAAGTTAACCTCGTCATTGAAACATAAGGAGAAAAACCACACACAACACTATGAAAATGCTTAGAGCGAGTTATAACATTCTGTAAACATGTTCATAAGAATTAATCAGAGTTGCACCAGTGATCTGAGGAGAAGACGTTGACGACCGCCCATTTATTTCATAGACTATGGTGAGTCGTGGTCAATTTTCATTACAAGTTGGCTGTTGTCCTATTTCATCGGCTCACCCAGGGCGAGAATGACATTTATTTATGAACCAAAGGGTTTCATGGTGAAGCTGCCACTGTCGTTTATTTTACAGAAACTGCTCTTTTGGGCCAGGTGCGGCAATTTGCAAGAAAGTTAAAAAGATGACTTTGTGGATCACGAGCATTCCATAAACTTGTGAATGAATGCGCTCCATTCACCAAAGAGTACAAATGGGCTCACCGTCCAGAGAGCAAATTACTGTCAGAGCAAATGGGCACACCGTACATGGAATTTTGAATCTGTTCAATGCACGTTACACTCTCTTCCAAGATTATGATTCCTTTGCGCCACACATTTTCTTGAATCTTACTGTTCACAGGTAAACTTCGGACCATGGGGAAGCGATGAGAATCCATTTCAAACTGAATGGACTCAGAGGGAAAGCACACGAAGAATGATTTAAGCGGCCATGCTCACCTGCAGGGGACAATTGCCAGTGAAGCCAGTTCCTAATGTACGCAAAGGAGTAAAGGTGAAACGGTAATTGGTGTCATTGTGCATTTGGGCACAACGGGCTACAATATGACAAGCATCACTAAACTAAACCATGTAGGCGGATATTAGATTCTCCTTTGCAAGTTTCCTTCCTTCACATGTTGCAATCTTACGTTGTTTTTAAACCAATTCCTCCAGAGATAACAAAATACACAAACCTAAAAACCTAATACACTTTTTCACCTCAAATGTTGTGTGATACTGTCATTTTACTACTGATGACTGAGACAACTGCGCCCAACCTCAACCATCAAAACTGCTCAAAACAAACTCTCTTGCAATTTAGTTTAGGACGCTGCTACAAATAACCAACCCTGTATTCACAAAAACATCGTTTTTGAAACAATATTGATTGTTGTAGATTTAGCAACTTGCAAGCCTGTGACGTAAAGTTCTTTGTATCAAAAACCGTTTAAGGCGAACTTACGACCTTGTCTTTTAATTCTGTAAGGATTCTCAAGGCCTGTCGTCATTATGCAGTACCGTTAACTCTTCAATGTCTCACGTCAGTTTCTTTAAAGTCAATTTTTAACTGCTTAGCACTTCAGGCGAATTTCAGTGTAAAAACCACTTGAATTTCAAGGAGTCTCAAAAATAGACTTTCACTTTTTCATTCTCATTAATTTTAGCGTGTTCACAGAAGCAATATTCAGAACAACAAATAAATTGTGTTAACACCATGGGTCCGAAATGTCAGCTTTACCATAAGGGATGTATAAAGGACCTACTCATCATTCCATATTTAGTAGTAAATTGCCTCATTAACACAAATTTTATGAGCGGCAAGGGCCTGGGTGAACCTGGATGACATGCACGTCGTATTTACGAATCCACAACTTCTTAACTACACTTCGAAATCCTACATTGCACGAAGGTACACATTGGTGCCACTGCCAGGTTTTGCGATAGTTGTTTATTTTGGTAATCTGCAATTTGTAAAATTGCGTTTTATTGTGTTTGCTAAAAACTCGGCGACTGTGAAGGAAAAAAATTCATTTCTTTACCAGACACTTTAAAGCTTCTTGTGATGGTCAAATAGCTGTATTAATTAGAAATGACGATCACCGCGACGGGTGATTGCTCCTGAACTTGTTTTTCTAGTTTAGAAAAACCCCGGTGGGTGCTGACAGGACCATTTGATCACTCAATTAATGTCCTGTGCAAGCTTTTATATTAACGCCTTTAGAAAATACATTGAGGTTGAGCGTTACAGTATTATTAATTATTATTATCGAGATAATATTTTGGACGATATGTATTTTTTTCAGGATAACGCGTTTCACGCTCACCTCGTTTTTCGTCGAGGTGAGCTTGGATGCCAATTTTTCAAAGAAAACCATAGTTTTAAGCGCGACGCACCGGTCAAAAAACAACGTTTTGTCTCGTAATCGTAATGTATAAAAAAATAAAAATACAAAGCTTTACGGAGAAAGTAGGAAGCTCTGTGAATTGTTTGAATCGTATTCTTGGTAGAATATTTCGTTTTTCTCCTTCTAACAAGACTCATTAGTATGCAAACCATGAGAGTCACTTGTGAAACCATGGACAGCAGCCGTGGATGGAGATCACATTTCACGTAATAACATAGTGACGAGCTAATGGAGTGGTGAACACTCTTCAACGTGCCAACATGCTATTTTGTCCTCTTGAACTCCCAATTGTTTGTACCATTCGGATATTTTTAACCATGCCGTAATAAACAAACCAGCAGCAACAGGAATAGTAAATATGTTGCTGATTTCCTCACATGACGCATTTTCTTGGTAATGTTGATGTCATTTCTTTGCTTGACAACTTTACACGTTTTTGGTTTTGTTTCTATGCTCTCAAACTTTCATAAGTTTACAAGCCGATACATTTTAAAAGGTCAGTGTTCTTATGAATGTCAACATAAGGCAGAATCTAAAAATGTAAATGGGACAATGAATGTTGGAAACGATAAAAAGTGTTGTTTATTATTGAAGATGGAAATACTGTGAGATAATTGCATGAGGACTCATGAAGACGATGTATACCAAACCAACCAAAACGTAAAATGATGAGTGGTTGAGCAAATAAGATTCAAGTCCGTTGCTCAATGTCACCACACGCAAGATGATAGTTTTTCAAGGCACAGGAGCCCGTAGAGTCGAATGGACAAGTGGTCATCCCAAAATCTCCATTATTTCTTATTTCTTTGTCAACCAGCTCATTTCTGCATACGAATCGGATCATTATCCCTTGGAGTCATTTGACTTGTCCTACGTTACGTGGACCAGGCTCATTTCACACTTTTTGGAATGTATACTCACTTGACACTTATGACTTCTTGTGTCATTCCTTTTTGTCATGAACAACCTTTTGGCCTTTTCTCTTTCACAGTCATGTACGTATACAAAAGTAAACATTATTTTCATTGAGCTGTACATTTCCGTTCCAAAAGACAATGAATAAGAATCGCGGTCGCGTTTAGCCATTTTTATGCTTGCAAAAATGTGCATTGCTATTTACAATAATAATACAATGGGATAGTGTTGCTTTATGCATCTGAAGTAAAAATTGATTAACAATTTGTCAAGTACAAACCCTTCGTCACACGTCACATGGCTTCATAGCGAATCAAAAAGTCTTATGCAACCTCGCCTGTAACAACGTGGAATGAGATCAGAAAAAGAAATTAGAAACGTACTTATAAAGAGAAAGCAATTTACAATGAGAGTTTTAGGAGGAAGAGTGAATTCCTCAGGCTACTTCTTATAACTTTGTGGTCAATCTCCTTTGACTCCACTCATGCACAAAAATGACGCCCCTGTACACTGCATTATATTAAAGTAACCTGCTTTGCTTTGCTTATGCAAGAAGGACAGGTGTGTAATAATTATTAATGATGCTTCAATCACTTCAAAAATTATTAACTACTTGATGACTTTGACGGACACAGAAGACACCTTGTTGATTGCCTCAAGTAGTAATCTTTTTGCTGCTGTGGTCTCTGCTGTCGTGCTGTCATAGTTTGCTGGAGCTTACTTTTTTACACGATAAACGGTGCAACAACAACAAACATTGGAACTTAAAACTTTAATTTTCCAGCATTTAAAATGCTAAAAAAATAAAAAGAAAAGTGCCGTGCTTCGTACACATTTTTAATAAAATTCCTCCGGGATACCTGGACCTGACTCACCTGACTATCGAGGTTTGTTTGTTCCTAGATCACCTTAAAACTGCCAAAGGTATCATCAAACATCACAACGAGACATAAATGCAGTTAATGATAATGATGAACCATTGTGATTCACTTCTAATTTGTCGATGTTTACTAAATCCGCTTTCGGCATTACCTGAGGTTGAAATTCAATAATTAATTGAAACTTTTTGTATGTAAAATTGACGAGTATTGAAACAGGGCCATGAAATGAAATTTACGGTCATAGTTTTAACTACCCGTGTAGTAAAGTAGCTGAATAAACAGTAAGGTTTAAAAATGTGTTTACAGATTCGAAACTGAAATCAACTGTTTGACTTGCAGACTTGCTTATACACAGTTGACTATGACAGATTGACTGTGAGTTTTTTTTGCAGTATGTGTGGCCCGTGTCGCGATGCTAATCTAAAGTGATAAGAATCAACGTTGATTATATTCTGCCAGATGAACACACAAGGGAGACTACTACATAAGGTGTCCATTAATGGAATACAAATAGATCTTGTTGCTTTCGCTTAAGAAAACATGCTCATTCATGTCGGAATGTGGAAAGGGTTTGGCTCATAGGTCAGTCCATTTACTAACAATAGACTCCTGTTTGCCACATCATGCCGACTTGCTAACTGAAAAAAATCCGTCATGTTCAAAATGGTAGTATGAATTTTCAATTTACTTTCCTCTCTTGTGCTTTTGCGTGACATTGTGAATTGTGATAGTTGTACTTTTTACTTGTAGTTCAGTGTTGTTTTACGAGAACAAGAATCTTACTTCTTAACTACATAAAAATAAAAATCATCTCAACTCTCATGTTTCCTTTCGGTCACAAGAGACATTTGTAGGCTACGGCCTCGAAAGGCTTAGTCATAATAGTACTCTTGGCTGCAAGAAGAGATGGACATTGGGTACAGACAGAATAGTATATTTTTCACATTACTAAAATTACTATATTAATTTGGCCTATTTAATAATGTGTTCGAAAGACCCTGAAAGTGTGAGATGAGGAGATCACAGAGAGGCTGCTGCTTGCTGCTGAATTTTGTTCATGTCATGTCACGTTGTGCCGTGTGGCATGGCATGGCACGAGACGCCTTGTACTTTGAATGGCCAATGGCAAATTGAGATTCTTGAGATGTTGAGAAGAGGAAGTGGGACAAACAAAAACGAAATGAAAAGCCTATGGAAAAATGGTATAGACGTCTAAAGTTTGTTGTGAAGGTCCAAACCTTAATTGTCGACATGATTGGCGACAACGACCATTTGCGTTGGTAAACAAGAAGGCTAAACGGTCCCTTTGCGTATGTCGTAAGGACCCAAGATGTATTTGCATGTTGATGTGGTCGCCAGCACACGCGGCCCACCATTCGTCTTTTCGTGTGTACAAGAGGTTAGGCTAAAAGAACATTTAAAAGGTTGTAAACGCTTATGTAAATGCGTTCACAATGAGTGTTTCCCGCACTAAATGACTTATTTATGGTCTGTCCTCACAACCAGACTACATACTACATGCAGAGAAGCATTTTTTCCTCTCTGTGTGTCCGTGTGACCCCGCATGGGGCATAAAAAATCCTTGAGAAAGTCGAACTCATCTTTTTTTCTTCTTCCAATTCACAATCCAATGAATTATTGGCAAGACACAAACACGAGCGAAAAACAGAGCAATTCCTCATTTTATAATTACAATAAGTCAGAATTCTTAATTGTGTAACTTTTACTTATTATGTTTATGAGGGTCACCAAGAAGAACCAAATGTCCTGTTTTCAAGAAAGACTAATATCTTTCTCTCATCCATACCCACCAATGACAACGACTAACAAAACAGCAACTAATGACTTTTTCAAACCAAGGCATCAAACTATAGTCTCGTAATTATTCATAACCGCAAAGTCGCAAAGTGGACAAACTAGCCTTCATGTTACACAAAACAAAAACAAAATTAACTGACAGCAAATTATTATCTTATTATAAAAATGTAGTACTAATAAGAAGTTCCATTTGATCTGCATTAGTTAATATGCAAAGCACGTTTTATGAAATAAGTTCAGAATCCAATCGTATTAAATACTAATGGGTTCCATTAGGCTACCGAAACTTGCGTCAGTAATGTCTACTGTATATACTACCTTTATCAATACCATGCAGATCTTGAGAGATACCTTTGTGTTTTTATCTTGATTAAAGATTTTAAGATGATTTAATAACAATTTATTATACAATCTAATGTGAAATCAATACTTCACTTACAATGGTACAATCAAAAGCGAGCACACTGTGTTCGAATGTGTCTACGTGTCTTGCCTATTGCGTGCCTTATAATTTGAGTATTTATTTTTACCCGTCCTTTATTTATCTTTCCTGAAAGCACAAGGGTGAAAGAGAAGGACAATAGTATTCTTTAAGATGAATGTACAGAGACAAAAAAGGTAAAATTGGCTTTTGCTGTTATGTTTCTCGCATTGTCAAAATATGAAAACGGATTATATAAAACTCCCATACAAGGCAATTATAATAGTAGTGATTTAATTATTGTTCACTTTTATGGTCATATGCATATCGTGTCGGGTATCAAATAATATTAGCATTGCGCATGTAAAAACAGCTCATCAGAACAATATGAAGTGTGAGTGCAATGAAATTACACAATATAAACAGAGAGATTCAATTTGAATGTGTAATGTAAGAAACTGAGCGTGAAGCATACGTAAGGCCGGGCGTACGAAGGAACGAGCGTCTTGGACAGTGCGAGAACTCCGTCTCGACCAAAAAAAACAAAATTAATTACATTGTATTCTCCATAAATTACATGAACATTGAAAAATTGCCTCAATAATCCAAAGTAAGTTCATTGCATCTGCACTTGGGTCTTTTCGGACTCGATGAAAACTCGTAATTCAACTTATCAGCTCATTTCTTCATGATGAGACATGCATTCTACCCTTTTATTCAAATTCCCTATTGTTTCCCCTCCAAAGATGTTTACTATAGATGAGTGAAGTTTGAAAAGCCCAAAATTCGCCAGTTTTTTCTTTTGTACTCTGTATTGTATCGTATCTCTGATTTTGCGTGTTTGTGGTTGTGCTGTGCTATTCTACGAAAACAATCTTTGAGGAAAAATGGAAGCCTACGTAATCTCCAACATTATTATTTATGGGTGCTTTTAGAAACGCAACAGGGTCAGGTCGTGCAAAAGTCAGGTTTTTTTGTATTAAAATGGGCACTCACCATTGAACACGACTTGCACATCGGACAATATCCGTTTATGTCGTTTATTATGACTGTTGCACAATTGACCATGGTCATTTTTGTCGTCATCACATTTAAAAATCCTGATGAATTGCATTACTTCCAAGTTCTAAAACAGGCTTGACTTGATGCTTATTCTTATTTATAAGCGGATTTCCGTCATACTCTTTTGGTAATGTGGGCAAACTTACAACATGCTGGTCTCCTTTTTGCTCAAATTGCAAGGTGAAACATAGAAGTTGCAAATTAATTGCATCTTGCAACCTTAAGACGACACCAAAAGTACGTATCGATGATGCAACGTGGAAACAATACCGCTTAATACTGATTGCAGTTAATGCACATTCAGCTTCGGATAAGAAATTTGGAACAATGCATTTCAACAATGCGTAAGTAATAATTCACATTCAATTGAAAATGTGATTTTGTGAGTGATTCATGCTCAAAATTGATTGCAAAAAGTGCAACATTTCCCTTCAATTCATTTTCAGCAGCGTTTGATTGATTTAAAGACGTGGAAGGTGGAACGCGTGCTTGACAATAGTCTTGTACGCATTCAACAATGATTGACAGATTGAGGAGAAAGAATGAACCCTTGGAACATGATCAGCTCTGTGTTTTATAACATGTCAAAATGCTTGTTTGCTTGTATTGTTGCAGTCTTCAGATCTATTGTTTCATGAGAATTTATTTGCTCATCAAAATCTAATCATTTTCTTCATTATTCTGTCTTTACAAGCACCGCAAATGCAAAATGGAGGAACAAATGATTTTTAGATTCATGAATTCAGTTCAGGGACTTTACATTTAAAAAGAATCAAAGCTAGTATTAAATCTGGAAGTCTGCAAACAAGTAACTGCCAATATAACTGAAGGACTGGCGTATTACTTGGTAATTACGACTGGAAATCCAAACGGCATTTGAAGTAAAAGGCAATAAAAATTTAATTTCTTACCAATTCTGTGATCCCTTCCAATTGATATGTGACCGGATGAGTATAAAAATTGACATGACTCAATGCTCGTGAAAACCGCTTGTATGCTCGAGTTTGTCGGATTACGTCAGCACTGCTGCGTCTTCTTTCGCTTGTTGCTGTATTTGGATTTGGGTTATTTGGACTCTGATTTTGATTCTCAATGATGACGTCTGAAGCAAAGTTGACATGCCCTTTAGAACTGTCAACGTTATTATTATTCTCCGAGTGTCTTCGATCACTCACAGGATATGTGGCTGAACGTTTCGGTTCAGAAAATTTTCTTGGAGGATGGAATACTTCTGATTTCACGGGACGAGTACTCCCTGGGTTGTTAACGGATTTCTCTTCATCTTCATCTTCTTCAGGTACGAATGCCAAGTTCGTTTTGGCTCCAGGAGGATCAACTGTGGAGTACTTGCGATGGGTAATATCTGGACTTTTGTCATTCTGAGGCACATCTTCACTTAAGGGGCACAGTGATACACCTTTCCCATCAAAGTTAATGGAGCCCATGCTTTACCAGACTTTTTTTTCAAGTCTTGAATTACATTTAATAGAGCTATTACAGTGTAGCAAAAATGATTATGGCTGATGTAACGTAATTAAATGATGAAAGAACGATGTTACTTTTCTACAGGGGGAACGTGAGAACAAGTCACTTTCTTTTTTACAAATATAAAAACGTCTTAAGAAACACGTTCACAGGCTGTAACTGTTACTTTAATGGGTGATTGTAAGTGATTTTGAGACAAAATAACAAAATAATGAGTAGAACTTGGTTCACCGAACCGTCTTCCTTTGATCCTTGCGATGAATGTTTCCTGTGTATCCAACGTCTCTTTAGGCAGTAAAGTATTATGAACAGATTTTTTTCTACAGTAAATTCGGCTTTGGTTTAGTAAATCTCGTGCGTTTGCGTGTAGGGCAAGCCTACCTGGTGTTTTGGTGTTGACGGGGCGGAATGTGTATGCGTTCACTTGGTCAGTCCGATGGACCAAAGTGCTTTGTTCACTCGATTGCACTTGTGAAGATAAGAAAGCAAAAAATGGAGGACTAGAGGACCACAAAGAGCTGGGTGCAAGGGATGCGGCACGTCTCTCCACGCCTAGTAGGACCACAAACACTGACTTTCCAATTATCATAATTGTCTTGGAAGACGAAAGGCGCTCTTGCGAGTCTCTTTGACCAGAATCCTTTTNCTAGTAGGACCACAAACACTGACTTTCCAATTATCATAATTGTCTTGGAAGACGAAAGGCGCTCTTGCGAGTCTCTTTGACCAGGATCCTTTTACATGTAAGAATGTACGCTCTAAGCTGTTGCATTGCTGCATTATAATACTTTCTTTCCTTTTTCGCACTTTGTTCGCACCGTCTGAAATCTACTGTGCTCACTTCTGTCTTCTGTTGAGATGACAAGAACGAAGGGAGTGCATTTCAGTCTTGACGAATTTAAAGAGGCTTGTCTTATCTTTAGGCTATCTAGCTACTTGAAGTAGAATGACTTTGATGCGAATTTAATATTGAGTTTTGCTCAGTTTCAGCTTCCTTCAACGTTTATAACTTATTCTCTTTACTTTTTTGTGTGTTTATGAATGACAATGCATTGAATGAAGCAATGCACTGCACCTTTTTTTCCATGCTATTCAAGTTGCACGCAAAAGACGCAAATGCAAGGCATTCCCGTGCTTGTCAGCCAAAGACTGTGTGCTAAATGCTTAAAGGTGTAGACTTGTAAAAAAGCCAAAAAGTCATTCATTGCATGTCCCGAAAACTATTTTACATCGAGAGAGTGAGCGCAAAAAGTAGAATAACTGTGTTATACTTGTTAGCGTTAAACTTCTTAAACCTGCGAAAAGAAAGGCAAAACTCGCAAAGGATGAGACAGGAGATCTTTGCTCAGAACTACAGAGAACTTTTTGAATTATCTTAATTTATGCGAGCTCAGTCAACTCAGGCGAAATCTTCCAGATGACTTGATTGCTTCGCTGACATGAAATGACCGAACGAGGTGCTTTCTTTCTCATTGATGATTGGGCCGTCGCCAGAAGCCAGTGTCACGCTTTGCCTTTGCATTGCATTACTGCAATTTCCCAGTTCACCTTTACATTTTAACGTTTTTCCCTTAAAAACGCATTCTTCTGCATTCCGAAACTGATACGTTTCTGATTCTCATCTTACCTTATGGCTTCAGCATGTCCACTGAAACCTTTTACAGAGCCTGTTTAATACTATACGAATGAAAGAAGTGAAAACGTTTCGTTCGGTTTATGCAGGGTATTTCGATTAAATCTACAATCGTTACCATTCCCATAGTAGATTTAATCGAAATACCTTGGGTTTCGGTTTTATCAATCTTGCAAAACAAAAGCGGATTAAGAAGCAATTAACAATGCAAGCCAAAGCCAACGTCAAACAGGGGAAGCGGTTTCAATGAAGAAGCGTGGAAGGTGTAACTCGATGATAAATAGTATTTAATTGAAGACTAATGTAATTCAATTGTGAACATCGTCGCCGGGTCGCTACATTCGTGAGATTGTGTAGTAAATTAGGAAATATTCATATTCCAAGGAATTCCGGACAGGACGGGTTTAGTGGGAGAGGGAGGGGGGATCTTAAAAAACGGCATTATTTATTTAAGACTAAACGGACAAGATACAAGAAAGATCTTTTTGCTGGAGGATGTGGCGAAGAGCCCACGAGACCACAGCAAAAACTATTACTGTCTCACGCATGCAAATGTGGACAGACTTGGAATAAAAAATGACCACCCATCAATTTCCTTAGCTTCAATGCATGCAGAAGGTTTTCTGTATGAAAGGCATCGGGTTTCAGGCGTCTTCATCTTCATCTTTTTTGGCAAATAGCAACGACTGTTGGTGTTGATTCATCAATCTATTCAATTACTTTTTGAGAATCCTCCAAAACTTGCCAAAAAGGACGCTGTTGCACTGACCTTTCCAAAGGCCGTTTGTGAATCAAGTAGACAATAATTAACAAATTTTAATAACACTGACCGTTGCTGCTCGTGAAATACAAATGTTTGTCGACATGACAGATGACATGAAGAGATTAAGGATTTTTATACTTAAATTAACTTGTGTCACGCAGGCAGACGGTCGAATGCTGATGGGCGGGTCCGTCTACTGCAAATAAGTGGGGCAAGGTGCAACAGCATTCTAGCAGACACACAATTCTGCTTGTTTTGTTGTGCATGTGCAGTATTGCACCAATTACCATTTTACGCTATTGACTTAATTTTAGGCAATTTTCTCATTAATTCAATTTAACAGTCTGAATGTGACACGATTTAATATAACCCTCAGGTTTGAAATGATATACGTTTCACGTTTATGTGATGTACTTCCGTTTTTGAACGGTAAAGGGAGATTATGAAGGAGTGTCACAATTTACAATTAGTGGGGATTGTTCCCAATCGCACCAATTTTGGATCTGGAATGGAATGTTTGAGCTTTACTCACGTTGTGTTGTTGTTATGTCATATCTTACATGTGATCATTCCATTGCACTGTTAATGTTTGTACAGCATGTAAACACTTTGAATCTGCTTGCAGCTTTGCTTACTTGTACTTTGTACATGGGAAATTGCTTTTGTGTTATGTAAATATAAACCTGATGAGTATGGTATGCTGAAATGAATTAAGGATTCCAGGCATGGAATCACACCCTTGAGAGCGTGAAGGATTAGATAATCACTGTGTTTAACAGCATTGCAAAGTCCTCAAGCTCACGTAAGGTACTCATAAATTGCCATTTTCGGAACGATTATTATAACATAACCAAACAGCGAAGCAACATTCAATGTACTGCGTGAGCATCTTTTTGAACATCAACTTCATGAAACTGTATGAAACTCGATTCTCTCTCAGCTCAACATACAAAAAATACGGACGTAATGCAATCTTCCGATCTTCTACGAGCATAGACCAACTTTTTGGGAAGATTTCTAGAGGAGACGAGTTGTTTTTAAAAAACGCTGAAGCATTCGACCATATAATGAAGAGAAATTATATGATAATTTAGTTTATCGGTTGACAGGAGCTTTGTCACGCAGTTGAATGAAGGGAAGTAAATTTTGTCTCTAATGAAATCAAGTGAGGACATTTTGGTATCACTTTGAAGTGGACGCTGCCCCACTGAGTCTGTTTGGACAATGTGCAATGATTAATGGGGAGTAATAAAAATGAAGAATTGCTGACGTAATTTGATTTATTGTGCTGCACTTTCTTCGTGTGGGTACACACAACCAAGCTTGGTCAAATCGGGAGGACGAGCAGAAGCTGTCTGAAGCCTGAGTGACCCTGTAGGAAACCTTCCATAGCCTAAAATGCAAAGGGAATTATACATTAACTTAAAGCTTATCATAATCTCAAATCTTGAAACATATCAAAATTAAAACTTATAGCTCTTAAATTGAGATACAATTTTGACCTGGATATTACAAGGAAATAGGTCAGGAGCAGGAATAAGAGTGAATGTTGTAACTGGTAAGACGTAACTTGCGAATGCTCTGAACAATCGCTCTGCTCCTCTTGTCCATGCACTTTTGATTCACTTTCGATAAGAGCTCACATAAATAGGATTTATGTGAGCTCATAGCTTGATCAAATAAAGACTGACATTTTTGGGTGAAAATGCAAAGTCAATGTGACTCAATGAATGTTTCATGAAGGTGGAATCCAGTAAAAAAAAGATTAAAAACGGGATGCTTTCCATTTCACTACCCAGTCATATTGGAATTTTTCTAAGACTTTTCAGTGAATTTTAAACACTGCTTATTCTAGGGACACGTTAAGTATTCTCAAAACTTCATCAACATGGATAATTTTTCTATACCAGTTGCAGCAGTTTTCTTCAGCTTGTTCCTTCATATTTTTGTATTGATAACTGCAGGACCGATTCATACAACGGTTCCGAGCACAGTTCCGACTTCAAAAGAACAAGCTACACAAATAATAGAAATCACACCTGCTCACAATACTACGCCAGATGAAAGATACGGTATTACTCATTATTGTTAATAATTAGTAAACCAAGATTCCAGAACAGTAGGTGTACGTTGTTGGAGAAAGCGTTCAAAATGCTAAACAATTTTTTAGTTCGGACAGGAGACTTATTAACTGTTTTTTAAATTCACAGTGGTTAAAGAAACGTACAATGATACCAAAAAATATTTGGTCATCGATGATATGATAATTACCAAGGATCAGTCCCGTTCCGGGCTTGTGAACAATGCTTGGCCAAATGGCATTGTGCCTTACGTAGTGTCCCTGTCCATAAGTATATAATGCAATTTAAAGCATTCTTAAAATTAATTTGATGATTAATTTTACTACTAATTAAGATAAGGTTAAATATTATGCGCTTGTAATAAAAAGGTCCACAACAACGTGTAATGGTGAATCAAGCTATTGGAGACGTCACTTCAAAAACATGCATACAATTCAGAGCAGCAAAGCAAGAAGATAATTATTGGTTATTGATACAAAATGATCCGACTAATCAAGGATGTTCTTCATTCGTAGGATGGCAGAATAGAAGGAACCAGGTAATTTTAGCTTTCCGAGTATATAAAATATAATGTTTAAAACGTCTAGAAAATGCTTTGAATACGGTTTGTGTCATTTCTCATTTGTTGCAGCCAGTGCAAATTAGTCAGTTGTGCTCTCGGGGTAATTTGGTACATGAGCTAGATTCATGCTTTGGGATTCTTCCATGAGCAAACCCGTAACGACCGGGACGATTTCGTGAAGGTCTTCTATGAAAATGTGCAACAAGGTAAAACAAAAACAACGAATTTGATTTATTACTTTAGTTAAAAGTTAAAACATTTTGAAATTCAGAAGAGAAATTATTGGCGATTTATTATCGCAAAAAATGCAATTTGAGAATATTGACATTTTTGCATAATTTTGAATGTTTTGTTGTTTGCAGGTTACGAAACTAATTTCAAGAAGGAGAGCGAAATGGACCCACCGCCCGATACGACATTTTACAATGTCCCTTACAATTATGACAGTATTATGCACTACGGACGCATTTTTTTCTCTAAGAATGGTCAACCAACCATTGAGCCATTGGTATTCCATGTTCACAGTTTATTATCGTGCTTTACATAACTCATTAACTAACGAACGTTATTAATAATTTATGGACTTAATTTGTGAAGCAAATTATATTTCTTACGTGTAGAACAATCCTACTGCCCTTGGGAACGGAAGTAACATTGGTCAAAGGGATGGCATGAGTCCAGGAGACATTCAGATGATCAACAATAAATACAATTGTTGGATGATAGATTTTGACGTTGCCGACCCATGAGTTCTCTTTATTGTTGTTGTCTCCAACTGATCTCTGCTTTGTGTAGGTGGATCTGCAAATAATGCTCCTCCAGGGGATGAACCACCCGCTATCACCGATAATTCTGGTTTTGAACCTGTCACATCTCCCGTCACAGAAGAAGGAGCATCATCTCAAACAACAGCTTCGTCCAATAGTACCGGGAAACCTTTACCATGTGGTATCAATCCAGCCATCCCTGGATGTTAAATCGCTTTAAAATTAACTAGTCTAACTTATATTGCCTACACAAAGCTGAATTTACAATCGATTATCAACAATCAATTACTGTATTGGAAAATTAAACGAACAATTTATTCATATTATGAAGGTCATTTTTATCGTATTATAGTGACAATATGGGCATTTCTGAATCGAACAGTGTTTCTCAGAATTTATTACAAAGGTCAAGCATTTCCGTTGCTTCTTCAATGAAAACTCGTTGATGTTCTTTCAAAATGGTCAGAGAAGGCATGTCAAACTCAGGTTTGTCCGTAATGTCTTCATCAGGAACGCCAGACTTTTTACATAGAACGGTCACCTGAGGCTGATCCATGTACCAAACTCCTTCTTGCATTAGGCCTTGTGTCTTGTGGAAGTAGCGGCCAAGTCCACACTTGGTCCCTTTGGCAAATCTCCCTTCGTACCAACATCCAGTTTTGGAATCCACGTATCTTCCTATCCCGTTCTTCAGGTCATCTTTCCACATTCCCACATAAATTGATCCGTCGTTGTAATACATGGTGCCTAGTCCATGACGCTTGCCATTATGAAATTCTCCACGGTACAATTCTCCACCAGGATAGTTATGTAATCCCTGACCACTTGGAAGATTATTTTCCCAATAACCAGTGAATAATCGGATGAAAATCCCAGTTTTTGGACAAAATCGACTCAGACTTCCGTAACCGTGTCGTTTTCCTTCTACCCAGTCTCCGTCATAGACCAATCCCTTTTCATAAGACTGTGTGCCTTTTCCATGTTTGAAGTCGTCATGAAACCAACCTGTGTACTTGTCTTTTAAAGTACGACCAAAAGAAGCAGCTCGATACCCTTCACGCTTGCTGGACTGTATTTTCAAGTCCCAAGCTGAAGCTTCTTCCTTCCTTGGTTTAAAAAATGGCATAGTGTTAGTGGATAATGGTTCAAGCCGCTTTCAAAAATGTCACACGTCACACAGTCACACCACGTTAACATTGAAATATGACATTATTTACGACATTAAATGAAAGTTATTGGAATTCGGAAAATTACGTTGCCTAGCGTCGAGATCATTTATATTCTTCGACAAATCTTCGACATCATTGGAACCAAATAAATCCAGTCCATAGCAGCAATAAGTCATACAAAAATTAAAAATTAAAAATGCTTTCATTTCTACATTAAAGTTCATCGTTACCATACTATAGGATAAGCTGGATAACTTAAATTATAATGCAAATCCTATGAAGTAGAACATGAACATGATTGAAGAAACAATAGTATCAAAAATCAATCATTATCTTGGAGACTATTTGGAACACGTTCAACTAAGCCAAGTCAGCCTTTCAATTTTGAGTGGTTAGTGCATGTATCATCCGTACAATTTGGAACTTAACTAACTAACGGTAGTCCTAATCCTAACTCTCCTAACTTCATTGTCAAAAGTACAGAATTCGTTTTGTTGATGCAGGTCACCTGACAATCACGGACCTTACTTTAAAAGCAGACGTCTTAGAAAACTTAGGCGTTCCTTATATCGTTTCTGCAGGACGCTGTAGTAAAATATCTGCAGTAATACCATGGCACAGTCTTTATTCCAGTCCTGTAGAAATCAGTATAGAAGATGTTCACATTCTCATCGTCCCACGAGCTGAAGACAAACCGTACGATGTAGTAGCGGAAGAAAGAGCCATATTACAAGCTAAGCTACGAATGGTTGAAATGGTTGAAGCAGCTCAAAAACAACTAAAACAATCTTCAGGCTCGGACAATACTGGTATTTAATCCTGCAAGTAATCACAATCACTGATTGAATTCATAAGATGAGGGAATTCGTCAAATGTTTCTTTTCATACCCATTGCAGACTCAGGGTACTTTTTCCATCTTGGGATGCACTTAGCAAGGAATATTCAAGTGAGTATAGGCACGATTCATATCCGATACGAAGACGACCAAACGTGTCCCAATCCTTTCAGCTTGGGGCTCACTTTGAATAGCTTGAATGTGCAAACAACAAATGCAAAATGGGATCCGGCTTATGTCACGGATACTACTTCCATTAGGAAAGCAATCACAGTCCGACGTTTAGGGTTCTACTGGAACTGCAACAATAACTCTGTGCATGGGCTTCAAAATGTTCAAGATCGACTCAAGAGTTTGAAAAACTCACTGGCAAGCAAAGATGAACTGAGCTATAGTACGAATTCTAACTATTTATCATTTATTACTTGTGGTTCATTTCATAATATCGTATTTTATGTTGAAGATTTCGTAGCGAAAAAGATCATATTACGTGTGTTGTAAAGTTATAGGCCCACTGTCAGCAGATGCTCGATTACAATTTTCTCCCACGCCACAAAACGATAATCCTCCATTTTCGCAACCGAAAACAAGACTTTCTGTACTTTTTGAACAGTTTGACTTTGCAATTTCAAATGGACAGTACCAGAGCGCTTTGCGATTTGAAGATTGGATGCAGAGATTTATGATAAAACGAAAGTATAGAAAATACCGTCCTGATGTCACTTCATACAAAGGTCACTATAAAGAATGGTGGCATTTTGCCTATAATTCCGTAGTAGAAGATATTAAACGCAAGTCAAATAACTGGGATTGGAATTTCTTAAGAGAACATAAAATCAACTGCGATCTTTACATTAAAGTTTGTTTGATTTGATCCATATAAATATTGATCTGTAATTTTTTTTGAGTTATTTGGGATTTTTAAATTTTCTTCTTTCAGTTGTGGGAAAAATATATAGATTCAATACAATTGGACAAGGAGTTTGATAAAGAATCTAAAGCAAAAATAGCGCATCTCGAAAGCCAGTTGGATGTGTTCAGCATTATTTTAATCCGGAAAAAAGTTGATATAAGGATGACAAAAGTTAAACAAGAAAGAGACGCTGAAGAAGCTGCAACCGGTTGGTTTAGTTGGTTGGTGACGAACTCCCCGAATCCCGTTCCCGTACCAAGTGGAACAGGGGTAAACCGAAAGCAGTCTTTCTATCGACGGGTGTGGACAAAAGAAGAAAAGGAGGAATTGGCAGATTCCATTCAAGACAACTTCTTTCCAATGGCATCCTATCCAGAAACTTATAAAGATGTTTATGCAGATATTAGAATTAAAAATATCAACCTCGCCATCAAAGATGACACTCGTTCAACAGGGAGGACATTAGGAGAATTGTCCATTATTGAATTCAATATTCGGTAACCTTCTATTGTGCTCATCTCCTCATATTATTCTTTCAAAATGACAGTTTGGTTAAAATGTGCAAAAATATACAATCAGATTTCATTTCTTTCAGCAGGTTTTCTACGCGTCCATTGAATTCAGGAATGAGTCTATTTATTTCTCTAAGATCAATAAAAACTTTTGGCTACATTCACCCCCTCATAGATGTCAATTCAGTTCAATCCAAACTGCTGCTTTCTCAGTCCAAACTGCTACTTTCATCAAAGGTCAAGGACGACAAAGGGCTTTTAGAAATTTCGATAGAGAAAAACCCGCTGAAGTCCCCATTTCAATTTATTGTCAAAGTTAATGGAAGACCATTAAAAATTGTATATGATGTTGAGGTAGTGAGAAACATTATTCAATGTTTCACCGTTCCACCGGAGATGCAAAGTCGACAAATTGAAACAAAAGAAAGTTTACGCAAACCACCATCGTCATTAACATTCAAAAAGAAACCAGCTAGCAGTGCCCCCAGTAAAAAACAAATTTCAACAACGAAACGAAAAGAAACCGTAATTCCTGTGGAAATCAGCTTGAAACTAGATAGGATAGAAATAGAACTAGTGGAAATAGTTGATCCAGTTGTTTCCAATGAAAAAAATGCAATTATGTTTCGGGTAAATTGAAAACTACAACGCAATTATAGTCGAAGATCAAGCTTCGTTCCGTTTATTTACCTTTAACTCGTTAATTGCTGGTATAATAACATTTGTGCATGATTTACAGGTGGGAACTGACGTCCATTTCTCAAGAACAGAAAAAAACTTGTGCAAATTCTCTGTTGCTCTTTCAAATGTGAAAATGACAAAATTCATGTTCTACAACGATGAATCCGACTTTTCACATGTGGAGGACCATGAGGATATTATAAATCTCGAATATTTCAAGGTAACCGGTAAGATCACAGCGGACAATGATATGGAAGTTTCTATGAACGTGAAAGATGAAATGACACTTCGCATTGGAACTGAAACCATTAATCTGATCAAACGCCTTGCTGAAACGCTATCTATGTAACGCCTTTCTGTAAAAATGAAAGTATGAGTAATAAAACTGTAAGAAGAGATAAGTTTAAGGTTCTGTTTTTTTTCCGAAGAATGAATATACATAATTCATCGTTGGTCAATCATGTATTATGCACAAAAAGTCAAAAAGGCTTTATTTATTTTTATGCACTTGCATTTTGCATAAGGAAAATTAGGAGTACATTAGACGCAATTAAAATGCTATCTTTAACTACTGTCGATTCAAAAGAACGTTTGGATCTTTATCCCCACTTCGACTTCCCACCGAATTTTCCACCTCCATGTCCACCTCCGCCTCCGTAACCACCTCCATAACCTCCGCCGCGATGCCCACCACCGCCATAACCTCCGCCTCGATGCCCACCACCTTTTCCTTTACCCCCGCCTCGTCGTCCACCCTTTTTCTTACTAAACAAACCTTTAATAGCTTCGGTTTCAGTGATGCAAGCCACAACCACCAGGAACACTAATAGATAAGCTACGATCTGAAAAGTTAATAAATACAAACTAATGACATTCCAATTCGGAAAGTCAAAATTATAAATGTGATTTGAAAATTCAATCTTTGAAGCGCCACTTACAGATTTTGGGATCCTCATTTTTCCCTTCGATCACAGAATTTAACAAGATTGTTCAATGTATCATTAAAATTTATTTTTCTGCGACAGCGACTACAATTACCAGCTCAAGACAAGACGATTAAGGTGCTATTTTGCTACTGCTAATTATTCTGAGCATGCAAGTCGTCTTTTATACTCGTGAGCTCTTCAAGGTATACTTAAGATTTTTTACAGTGACTAACATTACTTCAAGAACAATAAACAATTGATGCTTTTTGGTTGTTGCTTCGCTCCTTGTGTTGATTTTTGGGTGGTTTTTTTTGACATCGCGTACTGCTATTAACTTCATACCCAAATTGCGAGACATGACAATTTGCCAACAACAATGAAGCTCAGGTTTTGAAGAGAAGAACCAACTGAACCAAGGTCGAAAGGTTGAATGACTGAGCTAAAAACGTCTTAAGATTCGCATTCAGTTACAACTGATCCTGCTTTTAGTATGCAATGGATGACGGGTGAGGCTCTTCACGAAAAGTGTAATAAAGCACAGTCGCAGACGCTCGCTGAGCATTTCATCAATTAGTAAACGAAGGACTAATCCAAGTGACAAGAAATCCATTTTAAAACGACAAAATATTTATCATTGTCGTGCGCTCGTGCTAATGCTTTTTTATGAAAACTGCAAGAATGATGCAATATCTTGTTTAAATATTAATATTCCGGCAGTTTGCATTGTTGTAAAATGACATCACGTTGGTACAGAAAAACCATTGAGCACAGTCGCAATCTAAAATATAACAGTATTAGTACAATGGAGTACAATGCATATGCAATGAATTTATGTTTCTTGTCATTCATGTTTGTCGTTGTTGTCCACTGGCTAGTCGTCTTTTTAAGAATTCAAGGTGCTTCCTGAACAATGTTTGTAATTGATGGTTGGACAGGTAAAAAATTGACGACTCATAAATATGAAAATATGGTTTGTTTTGCTGCATGAATAATATTGCTATTTTTAATCCCAATATAATTTCATGATTATAATTTGGAATGTGTAACTGTGAAACAAGCAATTCAAATAATAGCAAAGATTTGGTTGCAATTGCATTAATGAATCTTATGCTAGTTACTCAGAACGTAGAGGAAAGCACGAAGAAAGACCGCAAAGAAAACTTGTCATCCCTTATCCACTTTTACAAAACAACTAACAGGAAAAACTAAGTATAGCACAAAATATGCCAGACAGCCAGACACCCAGAAAATACAGAATAATAATAGCACTTAGAAATCATTGTGTAATACAGTTCTCTGAATTCTGAATTAAGCAAACTGTTGCTTAATAGTAAATTCACGTTGATTGCTGATCGCTGATCAATCCAAGATTTAAAATGGAGTAACTGGACGCTTTGTAACCCACTCTTTGATTTGTGGAAGTTCAAAGACGGCCTTCTTCAGCTTTTGCAAGTTTGGATACGATGACAAAATATCCGGATCCACAGTGCTTTCGAAAAACTCAAAGTAGTGGGCGAAGGTAAGATCAACCCAAGTGACTTTGGATCCAACCATGAAATTCCCTCCATTAGCTTCCTGAATGCTGTTGAATTTTCCAAAGAACTTCGCAGCATGAACTTCAATAAGACTTTTCTTCAACTGATCTTTCTTCTCAGCATCCTGCTCCATATGCATTTTGCGCCATTCTGTTAATAAATGAAAAGGTAGTAATTTGTTACAATAAATTACACATGAATCCAGATTGATGTGCTTCGGTCACAATCAGAATTCAGATATGTCAGCCTCATGAAAACAAACGGCATGAGGCATGACATGACTCGATGACTCATGTCATGATTCATGACGTCAGGAGTTCCATAATTATAAGCTAACCTGATCGAAGGTCGGTCAATGCATCAATCAACTCATCGCAACGGGCAGCTTCCCATTCATCAGAACCATTCAAATGGAACTTGTTAGCCAAGTAACGACAAATGGCCGTAGACTGAGCCAATTGCTTTCCATCAAATTCCAGCACTGGGAGCTGACCCCATGGATATTCTATGGAAAATCAATCACACAATTTGAGTTTAGTACACAAACGCTGATTACAAGTAAACATGAACAAGGTATGCATTTGTACATTGAAAAGGCAAATCAACATTGATATCTAAGTGAACGATAAGGACAGAAGCAAATGTCAAGGTCAGACAGGAGCATTTACCATTAGTCTGTACTCACCACTCAATATTGATTTCTTTGCAACCACCACAACAAATGACAAACAAATCATCAACATACAAAAATTACTCACTTTCCTTCATGCCAGCCCACTGTTCACGCTCCACACGGATGTCCTCATATGGAACTTCAGCCACGGCAAAAATGAACCGAATAGGTTCAGCCAATGCTCGAACATTGAAATATGTCAACTTGTAGTCACCCATTGTTTACAATGTTAAACACGGTAGTTTACTCGCTCCTGTGAATTGGATAAACAGAAAATGACATAATGTACAAATTCATTTTTCTAAAGGTGAATCTATCGGCGACTGTTTCATTTCAGTCGTCCTTATTTTCCCGAATAAAATAATAAGCCTCCAGAAGAAATTGACTGTTTTATTAATACATATTAGAATCAGAATCGATTTAACTACTGTATGGAGTGATTAATAACAACAAACCAAAACTTACCCAGTTAATTACAGATTCCACCGGTGATGCGATGAAGGCCACGTTATGACTCGGCTGATGGTAAATCCCGACTGCGCTCCCCGAGACCGAGACCGACTATACACTCAACATGAATTTTTTCAAGGACTTTTCGCCTTTTCGCTTCCATGCAAAAAAGCTCTAATAGCTCATGTTCGTGTTCTCTATTTGTTATGTTATGTAACATTGGGTTTACGTTTACGTTTACGTTTAGCCGATAGCGTTCATTATTCATTTTTCTGTACAGAGGACCAGAGAGGCTTCAGAGGACACAAAGGACATTAAGTCACGAGTACGATGATTTGTTCATTGTCCAAGGCGAAAGGCGACAGAGCTGAAACATGAATCTATGTATGGTTCCATAGTTCCATTCCATCCATCTTCCATTCACTGATTTTTGGAAAATTGGCTTTTTTGAGGCAAGTCAGATAATCTCAGATTGCTTGATGAAAGATCAAGGTACTTCGATTTAAGACACTATGTTACCAATGAC
>JABASF010001040.1:0-27407 GCA_019776145.1 Harlomillsia oculata
GAAATTTTTTGTCTACCTGGATTGAATCTGTCGGCACAAGTATAATAGCCACCTGATTGTAAAATAATTTGACATCAATGTAACGAGTTGCCTCACTTCGAAAAATGAAGGGAAACGGATACATTTCGAATGTATTGTTGGCGTACCATGTTTGCAAAGTGTTTCATGGCCCCATCGGTCATTTGTGACCACATAATCCTTAACTGGACTGTCGTTGTAGAGCCATGCAAGGAATTCTTTGGATTGCCAATAAGTATCAGGAGCCTCCCATTCACCATCAGACCATACGATGTCAGGTAAATAAGTATTGACCTAAATCAAACAATGGCCAGCAATAAATAAATGGTGGCATGATTTTTATATCCATCACATTTTACGCATGCATTGAATATTTGATGTTCCTAGCGTACGTACAATTTCAAACAACTCTGGTAACGTTTTGAATCTCACAAACTCATCTGTGGTTAGATTTGTGTTTTTATCATGAACCCAAAGAGGATTATACCATTCATAAAGCGAGTGATACAAACCGAATCGAAGATCTGTTGTTCCTCGAATCGCATCGGCCAATTCACCTACAAACCCAAAAATAAATGTTTGTTCCATAAATCCATTTTAATATGAATTTAGAGTCAACGCTTTTTTGCTCTTCATTGCTTTATCTATGAAAACAAACCTATAAAGCTGCATCGCGACTTTTTTATGCGCGTACTTCACCATTATTATATTTACAATTAGAAAAAAGCAAGCTATCACTAACCACTAATCCATTTTGAAACGATTCATCAAAAAAAATTAAAGATAATTTTTGATATTTTTTTACCAAGTAGATCTCGGTGAGCACCCACTTCCTTTGCATTCCAACTGAACGCAAATCTGGACGGCCAAAGGGTATAACCTTCATGATGTTTACTTGTCAATACAACGTACCTGCATTAATTCCATTTATCCATTTTAGCTCCAAAACACCTATAAAGGGATTAGATTATTGTGGATTAAGTTTAGCTCACTTAGCACCAGAACGATGAAATAAATCCGCCCAACGAGTAGCATTATAAAACTCAGCAGTAAAGTCAGGAGCAAACTCCGCATACGTGAAATTAGGCTTGTAATTACGATTCATGAAATCGACATAAGCGGGACGCCCATCTGAAAAATCGAGCAGTAGATTTAACATTTTTCCTTGCTCAATTTAATTAACGTACTTAAATTCAGTTAATGAGAGACCTGTCCAGGTTTTCCAAAACCATTCACTTCCAAATCCAGGGACAGAAAACACACCCCAATGAATGAAAATTCCGATTTTACTCTGGTCATACCACGCAGGCAAAGGACGAGCGTCCAAACTTTCCCATGTAGGATCAAAACGTGGGTTTTGATCAGAAATTGTTATTACTTCCTCGGATTCGACTTTATTAAGTGGCGGATAATCTAATTTGAATACTTTCCGAGCTTCATCGTTGTAGGTCCGAAAGTTGCCTGTAGCAAGTGCAAATCCCACTAGACTTGCACAGACTAGCAATGCAACTGCAACTGATGCAGACGTCCGAATCATTGACTTGACTTTTCACAGTGGAAAAAAATAAGATGATTAATAATAGTTAATGAATGATGATATTATTTTCCTTCCTATATTGTGCACAAGTTTGTCAAAACCACTCTTACTAAGAGGATCTCGAACAACTCGGATGATATTTATACACAAAAATAATGGATAAGACTGTTCCTATCAGAATAAACATTGAAGTGGTAGTTATCGCATGGAAAGGGTAAATGCACAGCTAAAAGCATGAACTCTGTAATCAGTAATCACTAATCACAGAAGCAAACAACAGTTCACATAGTATTCATTATATGCATAATCAATCGTATCGTGTCATATTAACAATTCACTGATGTAGTGCCTTTGACCTAAAGGGTTATAGGTTATAGTTATTTAGTTATAATTCTTGTAACAATAAATACATAACTGTATAATAATTGTATGTACCATAAATGCTTTACCGTTGTTCCAACAGTTGGAAAATTCGTGTTGAGATTGCAATTCAAAGTTATAAATGCATATAATGCTACTGGTCATTAATTATTATCGGAAATGTACATTTTGTGCATCTTCAAAATTCTGCAATCTTACCTAGGTAAGTCGGGCGTATTTTTTTTTTTAGACATGCATGCTATTTCGTTGAAAATGTGAAAGCCTATTAAGTGATTGACTAAGAAAACGCAATTAAGTAAACATACGTACACATTAATTATTTTAAAACAAAAACATCATAATGATCATGATAACGTGTTTATTAACACACAATTCTGGCATTAAATGAGTATAAATAAACACAACAAGGCCAAGGTGTAGTGTAACTAACACACAAGTATGCTGAAATATATATATAATGTACGACAGATAATGCCAACATTTAATAATAATTCATTACAATCATTTTGTTAGTGTTCATATTTTATATACTTACGTATACAGTATCAATAAACTCTGTATTACAATGAGAATCAAAAGTACATGATGTGGTAAATCTGTAATTTGTAGAGCTATTCTATATATAATTTATGAACCACTAATAATTTTATACTGCCGAGAACTTACAGATTTTTGCACTGTAAAGCATACTTATTCTAAAAATAACTAACGATGTGACAAGCAATGATTGTTGTTTATTTTCATTTATTATAGTTTTTAGTACATAATGAGTTGTACTTTTGATAAGGACTGAGGAGAATTCAGATTCACTGCTTCCGCATTTATAGCGTAAGTGTAACCTGCTTATTAACATTCATAGTTAATTTATACTAAATGCTTAGTAAATTAATTAATATTTATCTGCAATGCATGCAATTCTTGCAAACCTTCTACTAAACATCATTTACAACATGTATGGCTCCGAGTAGTGTTAAGGCTTAATTTATTATAAGTTTAAATATGAGACACTAATGTACATGTAAGACTAACAAATACCACAGGGTTGATTTATTACGCGCACTTCTGTAGATGCAATCATGAATAATTTAATTATACTTACTCGTTACTCTGCTTAGTGTTCCTCTTTTGCTTATTCTGGTCATTTAATCCTGAAATCGGTGATTCAACTGTATAATTTCTGGGGGCATACTTTTCTGTTTTTTTAATGTGATTATACGCGTTCAATTGCACTGATTAGTGATTACTTCCAAGAATTTGTAGCACACCTATAAATGTATTGCTTATTGTTATTATTCATAAAATTATTCTGATCTCGTCAGATGTAATAAGTTACAGCACGTGGCAATATACAATTGAATGTTTCACGAACAATATTTTCTATGGATCTGTGCTAATTTAAAATATTTGCCATAATTTTAAAGATATATAGAATTTTTATTCTATAGTGCGGCTCTGATTTGAAATTACCTTTGCTTGAACATTTTAAAATACGCAACGGCATGATGTTGCATATATTTTGTCAATTAGTTGTTCAAATGGTAACGTAAAAACGGACATAATAAGCACTGTTTTGTCATCGTGCTTTGTAAGATTATTATAAATTCATATTACTTACTTTAGAAATGTCTAAATGAAGCTTTTTTTGCTTTGGTATTTCTTTTACTTGCTTTTAACTCATAAAATATTGTTTTGCTTTTGCACCAAATTTATTTCAGTAGCTCAGAGCAAAGTTGCACTTTCGTCAATTTTGAATCGTGGTATAATTAATAGCTAAACTTTCCATTTTTGAATTATAATGAATGAATCAATTTTTAAAAATCCGTAATGTTACGTCTGTTAGCAACAGGACGTTCCTTACGCTCAAAGTCAACAAAACAAAAATCAAACTCTGATACAGAAACAAATTTCTTGCCTGCTCTCTACAAATGTAGGTCATATATAAAGAGAGTTCAGACATGATGAACTTATCCGCATTTCAGGTGGTTTCGGAGGGTTGAAATTTGAAATGTTTACCTTTTTTGTCAATCAACAATAATAGAGTTTGGATCCGCTGTCTCGCGCCATAGGAGTTTTCCCAATAGTAGAATCCATATTGGACATAATTTTAGACAAAAGATCTGCTGGACCCGCTGCTGGAAGAACTTTCCGTAATTTACCATCACTGGTCTTCAATATTATTTCGTTCGAAGACGAAGCATTCGCATCTTTGTTATCTTCGTTCTTGATCGTGATAACTTCCGAGCCCTCGGGTGTTTTTTCATTATTACAGTTGGTCGGCTTTTGGGTTTCTGAATGAGCTTTTGATTTATCTTCACTTCTACGATCCGAACTGGTGGAACTTTTGGAAGAACTCCTGTCATGATTTCGGTTACGATCCTCCTCTTTGCTTCGATGTCGATCATTGCTACTTCGATGACTACTGCTACCAGAGTGACTCTTTGATTTTTCTCTTTCCCTCTGATGCCGATGCTTATCATTTTTTAATTTATTGCTATACTTCTCAAGATCAGCATTGTCTTTTTCTTCCATATTGCCTCTTTGTTGTTCACCATCAATACACCAATTATCACATTTCTCCTCACTGTCACTAACTCGATGCTGGCTTTGATCTGTAACATCACTGTTTTGCAAAACACTCAACGCGTCTATGTTAGTTATAGTTGCTCCTGAAGACGTCTCAGAGTATTCATTTGGAATTGCATTTTCATTTTCAGGCTGCACTATTGAAACGGAATGGGACGATGATGAACTTTTTCGATGATCTTTATTTCTGTCTTTGCTTCGATGTCTATGCCTGTCTTTTTCTCTATCACGAGACCTGTCCCGTTTGCGGTCACGGTCGCGATTGCGATCTCGGTGCCTGTCTTTGGAACTGTGCCTGCTTTTGTGCTTGTGATGTCGAGATGCGCTACTGTGATGTTTACGTGATCTTTCCTCCGTCCGCCTTTCTCCGTCTTTGCTTTTGTCTTTGGTGGAATTGGAGCTCGATTTGGCATGCGAAGATGAAGATTTGTGATGACTTCTGCTTGTACTGCTACTTCTGTGATCGTTGGCATTCTGCTGCACACTCGATTTATTGCGATTAGATAATAATTCGTCTTTCACAAAAGATTCACCCCTGTGACCGGTTTTGGCAACACGATGATCAGAATGTGCATCTTTCTTTCTGCTCGAATGACTTTGCAAACTTTCACTATTAGAATTACTTTCTCTAATTGGAACTTCAGGACGAAGTAGTGGCATCCAATTTTGGTAGTATTGCTTCAAACGTACATGCCAAGCTGCAAAAAGAACATAAATAGTTAAATATATGACTGTCACTGCGAACACCAATCATTAAAAAATGACACAATCTGTTGACTATTTTCAATTCATAACCAACTTACCCACACTGGTTACTGCTGATACGGTCCGGAATTGATGGATAATATTTCTTGGAAGAAAGTAAATATCATTGTCCTTTAACTGAACTCGAGCATATCGAATTCCGTCGCGACGAAGCTGATTTAGTTTGGCATCTTCTATCCATTGTGCACACTGAAAATATATGATTCTAGGTAACAAAAGCAAACAAAGAACCAAATAGTCATTCGATCAGTCGTTTACACTATACCTGAGAAATAGGGGGTTCATGGAGATCAAGTTGCAGTTTTTCCACCAATTCCTGAAAATCAGCAGCGTGAAATGCAACCACGTCTTTTGTGATGCGGTCACAGGTATATACTTGTTGACAGTGAATAGCTTTCAATACCCCTGTTTATGAATAACATTGATAATAAATAAAGACGAACGTGCGTAGCATAAAAAACTAACTTGCGTATGCGAATTTTGCAGATGACTCACCCACGGCAGCAGAAGTCATTCGTTCCACACCGTGACCAACGTGGTCAGCATGGGCCTTCGTTCGATCTTCAAACAACATTTCTCTGGCTTCTGTCAGTCTTGGTAAGTACAACAGGTTTTTGAGCTCGTTAATCCCCGTTCTGCAATAAATTTTCAGCCATGTTAAAAATCAAACCATATCTTATATTAGTATGGCATTATTGAATGTGCCACAAACCTTCGACGTTTAATTGGCGATTTTTCCTTTTCAGTAGGGATCATTTGCTCTCCAGGTCTAATCCACAAAATCGGACCATCATTTGATTCTTCTGGATTCGCGCCACTCAATATTGCAAGTGGGCCCCAGGGCATGACCTGTATTGTTATTCATTACAATTATTTTGGATAACTGGAATTATGCTATTTCAAAACTCAAACCAAGAATACTCACAGTATGTACGACACGAAGTATTCTGATGTCTTAATTATTTGCTTACCAGCTTTAGAAAAGGATTGTTCTCCAACAAACCAAGGAACCTTGGAAAATAACCACCGGATTCTTCGTGAACGGTACCAACCACGCTAAGTTGGTGAAGAGGCCCATAACGGAATGTTCCGCTTGAATAATGATTGTAGACCTGGTAGAGGATAAAACCGAAAATGAGTGATGAGATGATCTATACAATACTGCCCAAAGTAAATAAAATGATATAATAACACATCTTTACATGAAGTATTTTACCTGATCACAGTAATTGGACATGGTTGTAGTTTCAATGTCTGACTGTCGACCAAGTACTCCTGCTTTCACTACGAGATTGGGGAATTCGTCCGTCATGTAGTCTAAGAGATCGGGCAGGTATCTACCAGCCTGGTGAACAATACCCATGACGAAGTAAGCCGCACCATTGCCGTCTTCGGAAAACACTAGCTGAAAAAGTCAACAAAGACTTATTTACTGTACTTAACCAAACTGTACCGCTGTCGTCGCTTTGGGAATTTCGAACAGAACTTACTTTGAAGAATTCTTCCGCAAACATTTGCTTCTCTTCGTCAGAAAAAAAGCAAATATCATCTTGATAAGCGTGTAGAATCAGTGCACCACCATTTGGGTGCTGTTCGACACGAAAATACTGATGGTACTTGAGATTTTCCATTAATTCTCCAAACGGCAAGTCCTTGAAATTCATTTCAAACCCAAGAAGCCTCCTTTCCGGGTTGAAACGGTTGTTAAGGTTTAAAGCTGGGGTCAGAGTTGGTAATTTTGGTTTTTCCTCAAATTTTGACATTTTTGGAAAAGACGGTGAGTCCCTTTTAATTTCTTTCCACTTGTCCTTCTTCCTAGAGGGCGAGGAGGAAACTGCCCTAAAATTTAAAAATACAAAAAGTTGACATGAAATTACATTTCAAACAAATTCAACATTACGGTCAAATCAACTCAAACTAATTCAAAATCCTAATCTAAAACACTTTGAATTGACAACTTCCTAAAAACCTGTATTAAATTCTTTACTGTGGTGACGTTGAGGAATTCAAGATGACGAATGAGAGAGATTAAGGTTTTGAAACAAGGCTTTGAAACAAGGTATTCAAAGTGGTAAAAGTTGTCATAAAATGAGGATTGTTGTAAGAAAAATAGGTTAAGGCTACGCCACATTCACACACACAACAATCTACTAATAAACAATAAACTCAATGATTCATTGTACAGTCTTGTGTGATTCGTATGACTAACTTTATTCGAATTATACTCATTTTGAATTGCCAATTGTACTAATTACTCTCATGTTCTTAAACACTGAATTCCTCAAAAAAAATTTCTCTTACTGAATCATCATGAATTATGATGACGACAAACCATTCAAAATGTAAAACGATGCAATATTAAATTATTTTAATTACCTCGGGGATCTAACTACTTCATCATGAATTTCATGAATATTAGGCTCCTCCTCCTGTGGTTCTTGCTTAATTCGTTTCGGTGATGGTTCTTCTGACAAGAGATTATCCACATCAACTGTCGTAATTTCAGGTGGTTCATCCAAATTGCCATCATTTTCTGTACACAAAACCGTGAAATCGTTGTTGACTTCTTCGTCATTGTCTATAAATGACATCGGGCCTGGTCCATCTGTAGCCAACTCTCTGTCCAAACTCGTAGAGTCTGGAGTCGTCGGCAGTGTCACGTCCAAACTCCCATTTTCCATTATTTTATATCCAATCTTCAATCTGACAATAAAATTTTATATCAAATTTAAACCACTTTTAAAATCCTTCCAATGTCATCATTATCCATTCATTCACTCAATTAAATGAACCAAAAGTGGTTTTAAAAAAACACAAGGACGGCATGGAAACTATGCTAAATTAAAACTTAAATAACAAACTTACCCATTTAATAACGGACACCAAACTTAATTCTCCAATTGTTGATTTCCCTCTCGTCTTGAAACCTACAAAAACTCAGGTTTCACTCTCGTTGTCAAACACTTTCCAAAACAAGAAAAAAAACCCGATCTTCCCAACTTGTTTCACAAGTGCTTCCGCAACTCCCGCACACTATTGGAATTCATTTTATGCCCAAAATACTGCTGGACATGCTTCAGCAGTGGCATACAACTTAAAACTACTGATTCCTTTTGAGGAGTGGCGCCGAGTCACAATGCAACAACTCTCAAAGGTGGAAAGGTTTTCTGTTTTCTCTACTCTATACCTAACTTATTACGACTCCTTTCCTATAATATTTATACCTTATATCCAAATCTATACCTATACCTTTTTTATAAAGGTTTATAGACAAACCACATATTCCCACTATACCAATGTATTCCTGCCGTTTGCATTTGTGTTCCTCCTCTTTCTTTCCTCTCGTCGCATCTCTTCTGCCCTGTACAATGGCTTTTTGTAATGCAATTTTCTCAAACAAAATAGGAAATGCATAAAATTACATTTATGACATCCATCACTAGAATACTACGGCAAAATAATCATTCAACTGATTTCTTCAGTCACCAAAATAATGTCTTTAATAAAAAACATTTCCATTCTACACTTTACAAGGGTTGAGAGATGTGTGCATATTAATGTGGACGTGACATCATCGCCTCCTTCGCAGATTATTAAATGGATGCAAATCATAGCAAATAATTATGGTTATTAATCATGTATCATCCAAACTGCATTTTTCATCATTCAATAACGTAGTTTATGTGAGTAATATGGGTTGATATTACAAGACGAGAGGTGAAATGTAAAAACGTCGCGTGGACGAGACTCGACTCTTCTGTTAAGACGACGACACGACGGCGGCAGAGCACATAGCGACTACAGAGCCTCCAAGCGGCACATACTAGAAAGACTGCGGAGTCGGAAAAGCATCTCCTCGTCTCACTGTTCCAGCTAACATACTTGAAAAAGGAGTATGGGAAGTAGGGAGACGGAAAGTGTTGAGAGAAATGAGAGGTTTGGAGACACGGAACAAGTTTTGGTGTATTCCTCCTCGAAGTGTGGGGAATTGTATTGCATTGGAATCCCAGGCTCTCGTACTGGAAAAAATGGAAGGTTACACTAATTTTCCATGGAGAGTAGAAAAGTACGAAGCAGAATGGGATTCGGCCCATGGAGGGAAATAAAGGAAAAAGGAGGGAATGGATTTGGTGGTGCATGCCAGCAATGCCAAGCATACAGCGTGCTGAGCGGTATAAGGGTTTTATAGGGTATAGCCCGTATAGCGTACAAGGGATAGATTCTGGGTGATAGGAACTGGACTTGAGTGCGGGTGAGACTGTGTTGGAAAAAAGACCGGCTTGCTGTCTCTTGGTCCGTCAGTCCGTCGTGGCACGCTATAAAGGCCAAAGCCTCAGCGCACTTTCCACTCAGTCCTTCTCTTTCCTTCGACGTGTGTGGATCCAAAAAAGCTCGTCGTCTTCGTTTTTTGGAACATTGGACGTGTACTTGACAAGGTCGTGTCATCAATTGACTCCTCGAGTCGGAATAACCGTTCGGTGAGTGTACACGTTTTTTTTTCAAAAATTTTGGTCATAAATTCATTTTTGGGCATTGAAAACCAAAAAAATGGGATCACATTGTGTGTCATTGTTTTTTTGCGGCGCGTTGAGGTCTTGTACTGTGTGTGTGGGCTTTGGACCAGCGGCCCCGGCATGCTTTTGTAGTATAACAGGGTTTTGAGATTATATTTGTGATGTACTAAGACATACATTAGGGGATTTTGAGTCTCAAAACTCAATCAATTCAGAGATAGAGTCGTTCGTGTTCCAGCTAGTGTCGTATATAGTAGGAGAGGAGATGGTTGATTTGAAAACCGGTGTTTGTAGAGATTTTGTAAGGGATTAAGTTATTCATTTTTGTACGTTTTAGAATATTTGTACGAGATGAATGCGAGTGCTGGTGCACCTCCGCGAAAGATGAAAAAAATGGATCGTCGAGACTCTTCTGATTCTGCTGACGAAGCTCATGAATTCGATGAAGAAACTCAAAAAGCGTTGGAAGAAATTGACTCATGTCAAAATGAAATTGACTCTTTGAATGAGAAGGCGTCGGAAGAGATATTGAAAGTTGAGCAGAAGTACAACAAAATGAGAAAGCCTCATTTTGAGAAGCGAAGTGCGATCATTCAGCGCATTTCGAATTTTTGGGTGACTGCTGTAAGTTTTTTGAAATATGATTATTTTAAAAATTATTTTTAAAAGACTGATTTTGTAATTATTTTTTTAAATTATATTTTATATTGTTTTTGGTTTGAAGATGGTGAACCATCCTCAGATTTCTCTTTTGATTGACGAGGAAGAGGAAGATTGCTTACATTTTCTGACCAAGTTGGAAGTCGAAGAGTTTGAGGATATTAAGTCGGGATACCGGTAAGACACCATGTGGAATGACGTATTTATTTGTTTTTGAAATCTTAAACTGATGAATTGTAAACTTATTTGTATGTGTATTTTTTAACTTTCCGTAGGCTTAAGTTTTATTTCGACGAAAATCCATTCTTCAGCAACGTTGTTCTTCAAAAAGAATTTCATCTCGGTGCAACTGGTTAGTGGTTTTTACAATTTACTGAATTTATTGCTTAAAGCAGTCGTCATATTCACATTTTTCGTTATTTGTGTTTGTTTCATTTTTAGACCCAAAATCAGAGTCAACTGAGATTAATTGGAAGGACAATAACGATCTTACTAAGAAGAATAAGGAAACCATTGGTATGCGCCGGAAGCGAGGAATGGATCCCAAGACTTTCTTTGGATGGTTCAATGACCATTCTGATCCGTCGGCTGATGATATCGCTGAAGTTGGTCTTGAGTTTATTGCATTCCAAGTTATTTGATATGATATGACAAATTTTTGTTGATATCAAGTCTAAGTGTAACGCAGTACTGTGGCGTATTGAACTAATAAGTAACTGACTTTTTCATTTAATGTCATTTTAGGTGATCAAGGACGATCTTTGGCCTAATCCATTGCAGTATTATTTGGTTCCCGACATCGACGGTGAGAATGGCGTTGACGAGGATGAAGATGACATCAGGTGAGTATTAATGAACGTATTTTTCTTTGATGTGTGGTTCGCATTTTACTTATAGTACGCCTTTCTTGTAAATGTTTCACGAACTGTGACGTTTGTCAGAAAAGTGAAAGTAATTGAATTTCCTGCTTTTAGCGATGACGGGGAAGACGATGATGCAGTTGTTGTAGTTGAAGAAGAAGAAGACGAAATTGTTGATGAGGACGATGAAGAAGGGAAAGACGGTGGACCCGGTGGAGAAGGTGTGGATGAAGAGCCGGCTGACGGCGAAGAAGAAGAGGAGGAAGATGATCAATAGTATAAAAACATTAATACTGTTTTTTTTAGCATCGAGTTTTTAAATTTTTTCGTTTTCTATGCAAAATGTTAACTGTGGACATTTTAACACCGTGTTTACAATGTTTAACTTAGTATGAACTGTGTTGACTATAAGGGTCGATGATTTACCGTTGTACGTTGTAATTATTTGACCTTTATGGTCTGCTAATCTGACTAATATACGTTTTACTTTTATTTGAAGTCGTGTTTAAAGTAGTGAAATTTAGCAGTGTACTTAATGTATCAATGCTAATTTAATAGCAAATTTCAACAAAAATATTCCTGTGGCATATTTGAGTTGTTCTTTGAAGAGTTGGTACAGAACTTTGTTGAATGTCATGTCTCATGTGTGTCCAAGAAAGTACAGCCCAACCTCAAATTGTCGTTTCAGCAATAATTAATTTACTTGAAAAGTACAGTGAAAGCCTTGTTATCAACCGTAACTGAGTCTACCGTTCAATGTGGTTCAATATTTACATGCTTGTAAAAGATCCATCACAGAAATGGTATGTATAAGGAGTGATGCACTGACGATGATATTCAAACTGTTGTTTTATACTAACATTCTTCCATATTGAAAGTTTTGTTATTAATTATGTTTGGTATACTTAAATTGTAATGTTTTGATAAATTGTACCGTAGATAACAAAAATTCTGTAAATTTATTGATGATGTCATATAAATTCGTCGTTATTCATTATGCCGTTTTATCCAGCTGTTCGTTGTTTGTTAAGAGACAGTTATTTGAGTTTGTACTATTAGCATGCTATAATAAATGTTCCGATAAAAACGATGTATAGTTTTGTTCTAATGGATTTATATATTTATTTAATCGTCAGAGTGATGAGGTGATGACATTGTGACATAATTAGTGTTTATAGGTACACATTATACGTACATGATTTTTAACACTCAAAACGTCACAAGTGATTAGAAATGTGATGGAGTGTAATATTATACATCTTAAATAGTGTTTTTAGCATCAACCATAAATATTCTACAGACATGTTTACATATTTAATATGATTCATTCTAGCCATGCCATGATGAGAGCAAATTGAAATTACATGGTTTAATGAAAGATTTAGATTTATAATTTTTACGTCTTATAGTTCCAACATTTTTTTCCCTAGTTTTTACACATTCATCTGCAATTTTATTGTGCTACATTGTTTTATAAGTTCTTGTCTCTGTCTACGCTGCTGTAAGATGTTTAGTTTCCTGTTTTCATCTATCGGTCGTTTTGATACTTTGTCAAATGGAAAGAAACCACTGAAACCAGCCACATTTCATAATTTTCGATTTCCTCCATAATTCACCATTGAACAGTTAATAATTACTTATTTGACAATATTTCGTCACTAGCAATTTAATACCTACATTTTCCTTCTTATCATTATATAATTGACCACAATTTACAGATCTTATAAGACCAATACATTTCTAATGACTTAACAATTTCATGCATTCTACCGACTCTCAAACTTATAAGTTTACATAGTATTAACCCAACCCATTAACATAAACAATCTTATATCAATTCTTCTTCTCATAGTTAATAAATAATGACATTTTTATTGATTTCTTCCACGATTTCATTTTCTACTTTTTTTTTTAACTTTTTCCACAGTTCCTGCATTTCAACAGCTTGTTTTTATTTAATATATATATGAAATATGATTACTAATTTCATTCTATATTTCATACATTATTTATTGTTGTATAATACTTTTCTCCTCAAAAGAATTTAACTCACAAATGAATACTAAATTTTGATATTATGGAATGAATATGTGTCAAACTCCAAAGAAATCATTTTTTTGAAGTTATCTTTATAATTACACTACACCCTAACGCTATATAAAGAGTGTTATCCGCTAAATTGTATTGTCGTTGCTTTTTAATGTGCTTTTTATTGATGACATTTGCATTATTTGGAAACAACTCATTCCCATGTTCATAAGATTGCAACCTGCAATTTACTATTTAATTTTCCTTTCACAATAATGGAGAAATTCTGACAGTTTCGCTCAGCTGCAGATGATGAATTACGTCGTAATTTCTTAATTTCAAAAGAAAATCATTAAATGTTTTTAATGATGTTCAGGAAGCATCAAACTTAGCACTAATTATTATCATCTCAAGCAACTTGATTTTCATTTTTACGTACAATGTCATACGTAATCCGAAAACGATGCCTCAACATCAGACTTACAATAAAGACACTTACATTATTAATTGCACGTACACGACATTTTAAAATTACGTACTTAACTACATGCATCATTCATAACTTTTAACTTGATAGTCTTCCAGTTTAGCCCGAGGAACAACTTCACAATGTTTGTTTACTATTAGGTTTTCATATGAATGAAAGTCGATTTTTATAAAGCATTCAAAAATACTTGAAGAAAGTCATAAATAACAGCTATATAATTAATATTTCCTTGAAAAAATCATGTCAAACCGTGATTACATCCAGACGACGACGAATTACTAAAAATGATTTCAAATTGGCATTTAATATTGTCAATAAAATTTACTGTTTGTTTTGTTTATTGTTCCAATTATTTATTTGTCTCGCGTTTCAGCTTTGCATTATTTCAGCATTATTTTTATATTGTCAAGATTTGGTTTGTCGCTGATTTCGTTGTAAATTCAGCGTTTGGCAAAACTTATTCTAATAATGTTTTTAATAGTAAATTTGTTGAAAATAAAACTGAGCGGGTGAGGTTTTTCAAGTTGCAAATATATAAGCTTGTAAACGTATTGTCAATTTGTCAGCGAACGTTAGGTAGCATTTTTTATTGTGACTGTACGTCAAAATATTGCTTTATTGTCAAGTCCATTTGAGAAACTCAAAAATTCGTCGCAGTAAGTTTATGATATCCAATTCAGTTCACCATTTGAGGAACATGCCCTTAAGCTGCTAACTTTCCAGTGTTAATAATTAAAAGCAATAATAATAACAATAATAGTAACTTTGTGCACTTTGAACTTCGGTTTTAATGCTTGTCTCAACATGCCCCTAAGAACTACGTGTCCCATGTCTCATCTATTCAAAGCAGTATTAAATGAAATTTTGCGCAAAGAGGCATCCTTTTCCATTCAATCCGATCCCCAGTTTCATTAGACCTTAAACGATGCCTTAATTAGCAAAACTAGATAAATTACTTTACAATATAGCCGTCAATACATGTTTCGAAATCGATTTCAAGAAACGTTGTTTCATAAATTTACGAACTCCCTATTAAGTGGTGTGCAACTGGGTTAATCATAGAAATGTTATTGATTATGATTACGGATTACCTGATTATAGTGATTGCGTAATTATTGTAGCATTAGTTTTCATTGCTGCTAAATGTAATTCGAGTAGAGATTCTATCATTCAGTTCTATATCTGTGATTTGGTGATGAGATAATTAACAGAATAAATATTTCTGGAGAAGGCTAAAGGGAGAAGGAAAAGTGCATTTTGAGTGCATGGATTTTGTGCCATAGCCATAATAAGTCATAATAATTTGGTTCTTACAGTAAAGATGACAACTTTAAAACTTCATTGATTGGACTGATGCAACCAGGATTAATGGGAAACCAATATATGATTGGCTCCACTAATTATCCAACTACGACGTTCAAATATTATCTTTAAATCTATAATTATTAGTATTAAATTAGTATTTACAACTTACCTAACCTACAGTCTACAAAGCATATTGTTATACAATAAGTATAAGGAAAGTTAACGTTGATATTGATAGAAGTGAATGAAATGATTTTAATAAATCCAAACAAATTCTTTTCTTGTCCCATATTCGCAATGAAATAGCAGAATCTAAAAAAATGAAACGTCTCACAAAAGTACGTAATCAAAGGTTAATGGGACATAGACAAATAAATATAGACATTCGAAAAATGATTATTGATCAGGATTATGATAAATAAAACGTAGTTAACTCAGAATGCATAAATTCAAGTGCCGCAGTTGTTGCCTACGAAAGTCTAAATGGTATTTACAATAATGCAAGCTAATAATTACGTATTAAGAATATTTATAAAAATGCATTTTAATATTAAACTATTTACAACGTAATCACACTGTACCTTTTTGTTTCCACTTCTGTGAGAGGTGAGCTGCGATGTCGAGGACAGCTTTCAGCAAAATTACTTACTATAATTATACTCAAACTAGGCTTATTAAATGTGAAAGATAACTATACTAAACTATAGTAGGCTTATATATAGGCAACTAATGAACTAATGAAGCATTTTCCAATTTTAAAAACAATGAAATTGGCTATTCGCTATGAGTATGATGTAAAAATTTTTTGGTTTGCAACTATAGATCTTACCTAACGCTATTGTTTATGCTAAACGAACTGGTAACCTTTTCACCACCAACATTGCGCTCTATAATTCTAGGTATCTAGAATCTAGAGTACAGTTCAATAGTAGTTATAAACACACTCAATCCAACATGCATGCATCACATTTACTCGTGTCATGCTAAACTGTTAAATGATGATATAAGAAATTAACATAAGGAAAGCAAGGTAATGCAATGGGTAAAAAGTTGACTTAAAGTAATTCGAAAAAGTTTTACAAATAGGCTTTTGAACGTAAGTATAGCAGTAATCAGTAAGCAGTTAATTGCATGTCCTCGAGTGAAATGATAGTTAGTATTTTTGATGTAAATATTAATGGATTGACTTTCGATTCTTGACTTATTATTGTCCTGGTAGCAAATTCAAAGTATTGAAATAGTAAACTCGCTTATGAGAGAACAAGTATTGTCTGCAGTATTACAGTCTACCTATATTAGTTTTGTCAAGACAAAGACTTAAAGCTAGACACCAATTTGTCTAAACGACTATAAGGAACGTACTCATTTTTACAGTTAGACGTTAGCACAGTTCACGAGACTTGAATTCAACTCAATAAGAGTGCAGTGCAAGTGCAAGTGTGTGCATGTATTATCATTGTATTGTCACGAGTCACCTATCAATTGCCATGTAAGCGTTGTGCCGGTAATCGAAATTATTATAGTCATAGACTTATCTTATGCTTAATGCTAAGCTTAATTATTAATTATACTCAACATCTTCTAAATTTACGCCATACGATTAAATTTATAGAACTGTTACTTGCAGTAGAGTAGGATGCACTTGACATTATAGAAATGATATCGAGGATGAAAATGGCATTGTTTGAAGTTTCGCTGAAGGTAAGAAATTGAAATGTCTCCATAATTTGTTTCATGCTGAATTGCAGAATTTGTTCAGAGAATATCTGACAGAGATAAGCATGTGAATGTGATTGATGGGAAGGAAATGATTTTGAAATGATGGCAGTAAGTTAGCATCATAAATATAGGAGCTTTCTCCTAACAGCAATCATGAGCTCCTAACTGCAATCAGCTCCTGAAGCACAGGAAAACCAGAAAGTTTCTTTGTAGAAAAATGGTTGGGAAATATGATTTCCTCGTACTGAGTGCGGAAACTGCCGACGTTTCCCGCACTGAATACAAGATTTTACAATATCATAAGTGGTACAGTTAGTTTACAAAGATAGAGAATCACTGGAGGCTACAGGCGGAGACGCCGAGTCTGTATTCCCGAATGGTTTCCTTTTCCTTTCCCCCTCTCCTTTGATTGAGTTACACGCAGAATGAGTTCCAATAGAAGTCTTTCCCGGTGTACAAGTGGAAACTCAGTTTCGATCAAACCAAACAGACTGACTTCTTACTTCAATTTACCAAATGACATTTCATCATATCCAATTTTAGACTACGACTCACTGAATCCTCAAGTGGGACTGCAACTACGAACCAGCAAGTAGTGTCACTCGTCCACTTTTCATCGCTTTGGGGCCATAAGACAAAGTGGTGAAAAGTTCACGGTGAAAGTCATGCATGAACTGAAAATAATGAGGATCTTGCTACTTTATTAGTGAACCATCATGTCTGTATACAGACATTTCAGAGCTTCAATGATGGTTTTCAGGGCAACTCTGATTTCTGCTCGATTGAGCATGAAAGTCTATTATGTTTTTGGGTTACAAATCCTTTCAATTCTCACGATGAGGGCCGACTTTCCTCATCGTGAAGATTTTTTAAAGGTTTGATTTCCTATTAAAGCTCAAACCTTTCAGCTCAGGTCAGTGCCGATTTGATAACCCCGTGAAGTAGTTATCCTGAGCATGAAGGGTTGAGCTTTTTTGAGACATTTCATTTCATGGTCGGACTATTACATGCCCATCTCCAATCATGCGAAACTAAGCAATGATATCTCCATCCTTTTTTAACCATTTCACGAATTGTAATTCAAGTGATGTTATACGAGTTATCCTTATACCTACACTATACGTACCCACCAATTAAACATTATGACTCACTTAACGTTTAGAATATGGTAATCATAACCATGCAACCTTTAGAATGTTACGCTTCTGCTTGCTTTCTCTACAGTAGCACTTTGCATCCAAACCACTGATTACTTTAAGAGTTTATATGTATAGTTTGAAAACAACATTGTTCTCACTTTGAACAATGAGGAAATATCATATTTTGTTATAGGTACCTGGAATGAAACTTGACTAAATTGTACCACAGAATCCGAATTATTCATCTTATTTCGTAGGTACCAATCCAAATCACATTCCTTTCTCCATTACAAGTAGTACAATTAATGCATTCATTTCACACGACGTTATTGTATTCGTTACATTTAAGTATGTCAAGTATACATGGACACTTAAACTTCATTTATATGATAAACGTGAATAATTAAATAATAATTTATTTTTTTTATCTGAAGTGATTCGTTTTTACTCAAGTGATGATTGTTTCAACATTGCACCTTTTTTCTTGAATGCTTAATGATTTCATTATAATAAGCCGTTAGCATAAAGAACATTCATTGTTCAGTTCATGATCTACAAAGCCCCTTGATTGAGAATATTTAACTATTGACGCCATTTTAACAAATCGTGATGTTTTTTAGTGTTATACTTGCAATTTTCATTCCGTTCAATCCAATGTGTAGAGGATTTTGATTATCGATGTATCACAAAACGAAAGTTGGAAATTTATCTGTGACTCTCAGACTTGAGATGTGACCATTTTTATGCTTTGATCGTCTCCAGAAAAGTTTTCAGCTTAATAGGAAGAATTCTATATCACCATGCAAGATACAAGGCAGGGTAATAATTAATAATATAATTTAAAGTATTATTTTAGGGCAGCGAATTTCTCATGGTCATAGTCTATACATTAGAGCCAGTTGGTTTCGTTCACATGAAACTGAAACCTAATTACCCATTTTCTCATGAAATTATTGATTCGTTATTCGAGAACGTAATCTGTAATCTGATTACTTATGCTGTGGAGTCTATTAAAAGGAAAAATCAGGGCTTCTCCTGTACTGATAATTGAACCATGATAACGTAACGTAATACAACGATGATTAGCCAAGATTCTATTCTGTATCTAGAATGTTTAAAATGCAATTATGTAGGAACCAGGCTTGAAAATTTACTCGTGTACTCGTATAGTACATTCTGGTTGTATGAGCACCAGTTTAGTTCAACAATATTGGATTATAACAACTGACAATGTAAAAGAGAATAGAAACAAGAAATGGCGAGGATGAGAATGTGAAAGCGCGCTGATGACATTGGTATGCAAAAGGAACAGTAGTCTGTGAAAAGAGGAGAAATGTGTGTCAGTACGTGAGACTCACTCAGTATTCACTGGAACACTCGCGCGGGTTGAAGGGACCAAACACATTCAGTTCGTATAAGCTGGCGAAGATCATAAAGATGACATACCATACCATCAGAATGATGCCGTATTTCTTGTCCAATCTCCATCCATTGTAGTGAGTTGCGATGAGAAGGAACGCAACCGTCGACAGCAGAGAAAATGTTGAATATGTCAGGCCTGCATTATAAAAAAACGTTTATGAATGTTTATGTTTAATATACTCTCAAATTTAAGTTAGTCTTTCCCAGACACATTCTGTATTGTTAATTTGTAGTAATTCACAATTGGAACACACTTTTACTACATGAGAGAAAGCAAAATGGTAGTATCAGTATCACCTTTGCTGATGACTGTCACTGGTGTACCTGGATGAACAATGACAGTGGAGAGAAACCACGGGAGCCCAAGGCAGATCAGAATGTCGAACACATTAGAGCCCACGGCATTCGACACAGCCATGTCACCAAAACCTAGCCATATCATTATTTTGCATTAGATGACTATTCTCATGCTTCGGACGTCCTTCTCGTCAGCACGTTAATCGTTAACTACTAATTTCCCACGTTAAAATTCTCTCATTAAACACATCATTATCATAAAAATGAGCTTCTTTGAGTAACACTCATGAAGATGGAACATATTTAGTTCAGACTATAGGAATCTGTACTGTGTATTAAACGTACCCGACTTTGACTTTAAGTATTAATTATCACAGTGCAAATGACGGCATTAATGTCTGCTTGAATTGAGAAAGGAGAAACTTAATTAAGCATGATCTTGATCATTGACAAAACTAACATTACAACACACAATAAAAATAAAAATGATGTCAAGGAGTGAAGAATACATGTTGTAGTGTGTAATATACTATACTATATAAGAAAGCTGCGCATTAAGTAAAAGCAATGGTATAGCTTGAAAGTAAAGATACAAGAGTATAAAGCAGGCATTGTTTAGCGAACCTTCTTTAATGACAGCCAGACTGGAAAGCGCATCCGGAACGCTGACTCCGGCAGCAACAAACGTGAGTCCCATGACAGTGTCAGGAATCCCAGCCGTGAATCCTTTTGCACACAAAGAAAAGAATGAGTGAAAAACGTGAAAAGAAGACTTCTCAAGTGTGCTGGAAGAAGAAAATGATCTTCCTTCGCCCACCTTCACAGTGAAAAAATCTCAATTTTTTGACCAAGTGTGTCAGAACCTCAAAGTTGTTGTCAAAAATCGAACGGTGGAGGCATTCAGAAACTATTCTAACTTTCACTCTTGCTTTTTTCCTATTTACTCAGGTTTACATAACCTACTTAGAGAACTATACGAAGGTCGTATAAGCCGTTGACTCCTTCGAGTTCTTTGGTCAGACTTATTGCATTCTCTGGTAGAGTAAACAAAAATCCGACAACCTCAGTCATCTCTTCAATCCTTGTTCAAACCTTTCACAAAGATCAATAAAAACTTGCCATTGCAATAGTAAGATTTGAATGCACCACAAATCAAAGCGGAGTTTTAATTTTCTTACGCCAAAAAAACGGAACAGGATCTTTCAACACCTTTGATCTTAATGATTTCCGAAACCTTCGGGCTACAATTTACAGTCTAGTAGTTTTTATAATCCTCCATAATCAGCGGAAGCCTAATGTTACAGGCAAAGCTACATTTCCGTTTTAAGTATTTTCCTTCCTACTTTTTCTGCAAGGATGGCCGTATTGTTGTTCATAAAATTGAATACGTTCTAGTGAAATGAATTCTGTGTACGGCTATAGCATGGATTTCAGAGAAAGAGCTTGCTTGAGTAAAAGTACGCAGCTTGTAGTTTGTACTTTAAGCACAGTGACTTTTTATGATCCTAACATGCAACGCCTATTCCCCGAAACTATAAAATCTTACCGACAACGGTGATCATCCAAACCATGAAATAAGAGACAATGGCGATCCATAGCATTGACATAGTGAAGGTGAACAGGTACCATGTTCGCCATTTCTCCATGCGACAGTCCGGAATGGTGTAGTAGAAAATGTAGATAAGTGGTAAGGACAATCGCCACATTACTTTCTTCATTCCACCCTCAGCAGGAGGAACAAATTGCACCAAAATCGATTCAGTTTGCGGTGCAACCTTTTTTCTTGGCGGATCCGTGGTGGCTGCCATTGTTGTGGCTCCCTCCACACCGCTACGAGTTCCAGTGTCTATACATACCACGGAGACCCAACATTACTTTGAAAACTCCAAATAATAATAGCAATCACTTAATCGATTTGCTTGAATTTCAGCCATTGCTGTTTTTGCATTGTGCTCTGGTTTCACAAAGGTGCATAGTCACCATAATGTTATTACGAGTAAGAGTAATGTATATAATGTAATGATGCAATGTCAATACTCAATGGAAAAACGATTCTGTCTTTCGGGACGCAAACGTTTTCATAGGATGAAATAGAATATTTTAGAGAAGCGTTATTTTAGAGGATTGGAGCTGAGCGTGATTTTTGTTGTAGATTTCAACCGCAAGAGTGGTTCAGGTTAGTGGACCCATTTGCACATTATGTATTCAGAAAACCATTTGCTTTTACATAATTTTGACTAAAGTTGTGTGCATGGCGAAGAGTGAAAAGTGTTTGTGTGGCTGCCTGGCATCCCCTTTACCCAATTCCACTAATGGCAATACTTTGTAACCGAGAAAATATCCCAGTTCGCAGTGCAGCAGCAGCAGTGGAGAATATATTTCCATGATGTCATTCGTGACTCTTTGACTCTTGGTCTAAGAAAACGAATTGTGTTGTCGGTGAAAAGTCAATAAAGCAGAGTCAATATGTAAGCCAGCGTGCTTTCCTTTCGTCATGTAGTATGTAGTAGTTCTCATGAATGTAGAATCTCGTTTTTCCTAGCTGTCCTGTTCTCCTATGCACTCTAAAGAGTAGAGTCTCAGTTCTCAGTCCTCAGTTAGAGATGACTTCCCACACTAGTAGTGTGGGAAGTCATAGAAGAGTCTATATATTGATTACTATAGTTTATATATCAAATAGAGTCGTGTTTGCAAAAAAACCTGAAAATGGATGCAGCGAGCTGGGATGAAGTATCGTGAGCACTCACCAACTATTACGTTCGTTAATGCCGTGCAAAAATGTAAGTACTATTATATTCAGTATTCGTAGCTCATTAACACCGTTTACATTTCTTTTAAGACACACTCTACATCCGCGCTCAACTATTAAATATTACTTGAGTACCTTGAGTGACTTATTGACATAAATGACAGCCTTGGTAAAAAAAAACCATCGAAAGAAGTTAATGCCACTCCATTTCCTCTAGACTTTAAAAACATATCGAGCATAAAACTTTCTGTAGACAAGCAAGGATAATATGTGAGTTTTGTCACTAACCACGCCTAAATAATAGGGAAGTGGCGTCTCCTTCAAAGTCCTGTAATATTTGTCAGTCTGTGTGCAAAAAATAGTCTCGAAAGCAATATGTACAAACTTCCAACTTTCATCATTTTGTGACAGATTGCGCAAGCTATAAACTTTCACTCTAATGCAAACAACAATGTTAAAATCGTGTTTCCTTCACGAAGGAATAATATGCTATACGCAGGTTTTGCGTATGAATGAAAATGCTCCAGGCGGAGATAAACTTACGCTAAAAGCTATCTTTTATACTCTCTCCTCATCTATTGCTTTTCCTGCATGAAAGTTTCTTTCCAATCACTTGGAGAACATAATCCATTTTCCCCGCAGGGAAACTGAAACTCACTTTTTGAACAATATGTATTGGGAATTGGGATACGCAAACAAAATCAAAAAAGGGAATTGTATTACAAAAGGATCTCTGGGACTCACCATCCATGGCGTACTCAGCTTCCTGTGACTGACCATGCGGATAGTCGCCGATCTGTGCAGACGGAACAGAAGAAGTGCCTGTAGCCAAATGTGCACTGTTCACATCTTGTTGCCCTTGCTTGAATGTAACCAACTGTGATTTCTCTCCCTCGATCAGTGTATGCACTGGGAAATTAATGGGCAGGGTGTGTGCCCATGCTTCCAAGATCTCATTCATGTACATTACATAACAATACACCAAGTACAGCAGAATGAGAATCACTGATTCGTACCTAAAAGGCAAATATTCAATTAAGTCGTGCCACTTTCAAACGTACGCACGAATGCACATAGCACATTAGTAATATTTACACAAAAAGTAATTAATCAAACTCACCAGTCGATTCTTTCATCATAGATTGTTCCGAGAAGTGCCAATATGCTCACCATGTAAAAGAAGCAATCCCGCATGAGCGGCCACCAATTCAAATACAAAGGTGTGGGTGTCAATAAGCCGCAAATGCTGATGACGAACATGATATTAAATACGGCTGACCCAATCACACCGCTCACACCGATGTCATCCTAATAAACGTAATGCAAAATTATAACACTATCAATTATAATCACAATCAATAAAATACGAAAAATAAAAAAACAAATTTGTAGAAAAACAATAATAATAATACTAATGGCTTCTGATTGTTGTCTCGCAAATTCAATAGAGTTCATTTCATACAAAATGTTCTTGGATCTTTTGTGCATCAATTAAGTTAGAATAAAAAATGAAGAAACGGAATGTATTTCAAAAATGCAATTAGTGAATTGATGTTCAGTGAATCTGGAAGTAATTTGAAGAAATTGGAAATCGCTGGAGGTAAAAATGAAGGAGAGAGAAAAGAAAGTGAAAGGGAAAGAGAATATTGAGCGAGTGAGAGAGAATAAGAGTCTCAAGGGACTCATACACTCCAATACACATACAGTATTTATGAAGTAGAAATTGACTAAGAGGCGCTTCGAGACTCACACTCACAACACGAGCTGAATGTGCACATGACACACGGCTCACAGCTACTTGCTCATTCACTCGATTTTGCACATGGGAAACAACGAGAATTGTGCGAGGTGTTGATTTGGAACGAGATACTGTGAGTCTATATATTAAAGCATAGACAGGAGACACGAGCACGTTTTTAAAAGTCCCAAAGGACTCTGTGTGCTTCAATTTGTTTTCGACTTTGTAAGAAGATCTCTTTTTGGTTCATTTCACGTTATTAGTAGACAAAATTGCAAGTAATGGAAATGGGTAAAGTAACAACCTCAAGCTCAACAAGATTTATAACCAAAATTGAACAATTTGGAACCTCGATGGGGAAGAACGACAAAGAAAGTATTTGGTGGCGATGATTAGATTGGGCTGCTGAGGCTGCTTTCAGCAGCACACAGCAGCCCACAACTTCAATCAAACAACAAGAGTAAATGGAAAGTGCAGAAAGGAACGTCACTGCTTGACTCTTGTAATGAACTAACGGGTGAAGAGTGGATGAAAGTGCTTTTACACAGCTTGAGAACAGTGGAGTCACACTCTCTACTTAGAACGGAGGCGAAGAAGACGAGAGAGAGAAATCAAGTTAGGCGCTAAGTGAAAGCCAAAGTGCAAATGAAGTTAGTTGAGCCGACGCAGCAGGAAGATGTGCTCCGGACATTCACAAGTGACTTCAACTTTCCACGTTTAAGACAGAGCAAAAGGAAAAAAAATACGAAAAGCCTCGCGGAGCTGCCTTTGGTCTTTCCTCTGCTTTGGGCAGAGTTAGTAAGGCACAAGGGAAAGAACACAAGAAGTCTTTCTCACCATCGCATCACCATCAGTGCAGCCGTCGTGAGCACTTTGAGAAAACCCACTTGAGTCGATCGTCGGATCTTGAGAAGAATAAGAATTAGAAAAGTCACAGGAAAAGATCAACTGACAGTCTAGCCTAGGCTTGCCCAAATCCCTCTGCATCTATCAACCTCCCATGGATATGGATTTCCTCCAAGGATGTACACAAACATAGGCTCACGACTCACACCAACACACCACCACTTTCACTATAATGTTTCTCTTACATGTAAACACACCTCAATCGGCATCCTTCATCTTATGTAAGTAAACCTATCACCAAAGCTCATTACATTTCTACCCCTACTTATTCCATATGCATTCCACATTCCGGTAAACTTTATGTCATTTGTCACCGACTAACAATACCTGGTACGACACTGACACTACTCTACTAACATTTCCTTATGATGAGTTTACAATTTGCATGCAACACTCTTTTTCATTTTATATCATGCACCTCGTTGTGCATACCAAAGAACATAAACTGTAATTCAAAACAGTTCATGCTATCTATAAATAACTTCATTCATAGTTTTGTATGTATCACAGGAATTAAAATGACAGCCAGAATTGTGTGAACCCAAACTAATGTACCATTATACTTTCTTTGTAAGTTGTTTTGCATACTTTGTAATAAAGATCCCAAGAACATTGCAGAAATCCTGAATGCGAGCACTCAATTCAATCGTAAGGTAGGCAGATCAACTTTTGCAACTCATACAATATTAATATTAGGAATAGTGAGATGTAAAAACGTATCGTAGGTAACAATAACATAATATATAATAATGACAATAAATGGAATTGTTGCTCACGAACTTGGTACCGTTGGGGTATGTGTAAGGAGATGTATATATAGACGACATGGTCATGCAGCCAAATGAAATCCTGAATCGAAGAAATAAATGAAACAAAAAAGAGGGACAATGAGATTTGGGAATTACCACGACTTGTTGGATGAAAACAATAATCCTTTTTTCTCCTGTGGAATATAAGAAGCATGGAGCCTTTGGGATGTATTAAGGCGTATCAGTATCAGATTCACGTGGAGTGTTTTGTTTCACTGAAGTAGTAGTTGATATGAAGTTTAGGTATATAAGAGAAAGGGATGAGGATGAGGACTGAGGAAACGAGGAGAGAAGCATGGACCGGCCATGAGGCCTGGCCCAGCGTTGACTGGGAACTAAATGTAAAACCATTACCACTATCAGTGTCAGAATCAGAGCGAGACTCCGTCGGTGGTGCGGGTCCATCCGAAGACATAGTCAGGAGTGACGCCGAAGCAGGGCGTTCTTCTTTCTCTGCCTATTCTTCAAGCAAACTCCAGAATTCGGGAGACGACTACTAGACTCCGTTTTTTCCTTTTGTTAACGTCCCGAATGCAATAGTACCGATACGATAGTTGTGAGGAGTCCAGGTATATAACCTACTTCTCGTCAGTTTGGATCGGCAGCTGAAGGTTGAGCATGTCTTTCCGTGAACAACATGTGAGATTGGAAATCCGTTTTTGCCTGAACGAGTGGAGTCGTGTAATGTACTGTAATGTACTGTAATGGAATGTGCTGTAGAACGTTCTAATGGAATGCGCTTTCTCGCCAACTCAATGCAGAGAGTACAATCGTCTTAACCCTTTCCTTGTTCCTCACAATTGAGCAGTCTACTCAGTCGAAACTTCACTCCATGCAAATATCTCGTTCAAATTATACTTTCCCATTCCCTTTTATTCATTTCAATTCTCTTCTCACTAATCAAAATTGAATTCCTTTTGCTCATTCACCTGTCCGACTTAAACTTTCTCCTACCACACGTTCTCTACAACTTCTTTTATATTCTCAACCTTCGTGCTGTGTCTCTTTCTCCTTCATAGTCTTTTCTGTACGAAGTATACTAACGTGGTTAATGGATGGATCACACACACTTTCAATTGCAATGCGCAACTCGTATAGTCTCTTAAACATGGTAATCATTTCCAATTTATTAGGGATTGCGACTTTGTCATAGAAAACCTAGTTTCAATGCTGGTCTCATGATGTCTCGTCCTCATTTCGCATGGAAAGGAAAGGAATATATACACCTCAAACGAAAATACTCGAAACAGCGTGAAAATTAATATTGTTGTTAGATTCTTCCTACTCAGCATTAACAAGATTTATGTAATATATAATTTAACGTTTGATGTTACAAAGATTTAAATACAAATAAAGCTATCCTGAATTGCAGAGCAGTGTTATATGTAAAATGACCGAGTAGGCGTACAAGCATATTTTCAAAGGGAGGCTGAAACTAGATTACACTTGAAAGAGAAGCCATTGTGAAATGCTATTTGGCGTCCTTTCTT
>JABASF010001041.1:0-27374 GCA_019776145.1 Harlomillsia oculata
TGCTGAAATGTATTTGACCGACTTGGACACCGACAAAGGTGCATCACAAAGCTAATTTTACTATCCTTAATATTTTATTCAGTGTTACATTTCATATTTTGTAGGAGATTCTGCAAAGAAAGGAGAACTCTTGCTGAAGTGTCCAGTTTCAGGTACAATAAGGCTACTCCGCGGATCGCAATGAATCCGTAGAAAATGAGGCAAATGGTCGGAACGATATGCTTTGCAAGCGAATCAAGAAAGACGCCAAATATTATGAATTTATGAAGTATGAAATGAGCAGGAAGAATACGCACATTGTTCGTTTCGAAAAGTTGTCATTCATCATAATTATCATTGACATTTGAATGCTCAGCGTTCCATAAAGGTGGACTTTCTTTCATCGCCTCACATCCATGAAATCACTACAATTACAAAAGTTATCATCCTATTAAGATTAAAAGCATTTATTATATACTACTATATATAGGGTTAACTTAACTATACTTAAGGCTTGAGTCCGATTAGCGATTAGCTGAACAATACCAAATATTATATCAAACATCAAATAAATGATTGCGTTTGCGTGTCATTAACTGTACTGTATATTAATGACATTAATGAAACGGAAAGTTCATAAAAATTTGATTTTATTCGTCTTCTATATTTTCAAACGCGTGTATAATTTTGATAAGTTCTTCTTGAACTTCTGGTTTGAGTTGTGTATCAAAAAAGGACTCTTTGACAAAGATAAAGTCATTAGCCCAGTTTCGAGGGTGAGTCACTTTCGTGAAGACAAAGTACCCTTGCCCTTCCATGAATTCGCGAACTTCAAGATCATTCAAATACTCCACGTCCACACTCAAAGTACGAACATCGTAATATGAAAATGGAATTGTTTTCAAAATGAGTAGTTCAGATCCTTCAACGTCCAAACTGAGATAATCAACTCGTGACCTGTTCAAGGCTTTCATGAAAGACACAAAAGGAAAACACTGGACGTCTACATGTTTTGGAATGTGTTCTCCAGGAACGTGCCCTTCTGCAATGCGTCCTTTGCTTCTTCTTTGTTCAAAGGACACTTTCATAGGATGTCTATCTGGAGATAAGCAAGTGTTGGATAAGATAGAGTTCTTTCTTTGTTTCAAACGCATTTTTGCAAAGTTTTTAGGATCAGCTTCTATCAGAAGGCCGTTCCAACCCAAATGCTTCTCTAGGTAAAGAGTGTTGGATCCCGTTTCTCCGTCTAGTGCTCCTGCTTCGATAAAAAACCCGGTTTCAAGACCGTCCTTTTCATAAAACCCATTAAATAGTTTCCGGATATAAGCAGCTTGTCCCCGGGACCAATCTTGAGACTCCTCTTCACTGTACACAACTTGCAATGTCAAATTGTACGGTGACCCACTTCCATCCGAATTGGATCCCGATTCCAAAAACTTTGTCTGGAGTGTCCTAATGACATGCTGAGCAAGTTGATTCACCCCCGGCCCGTTAAGTTCGTCTACTATTTCTGCACTTTCCTTTTGGCTTGAAACTATAAAACTTAGTTTTCTAGTTGATGAAAGTATTAAACAAAGTATTCCAATTCCAAAGAATACCATAACACAAATAAGTAGTCTTAATTTTAAATTCATACTTTTTGAATTTTATGAGTACAATGAAAAAAAAGAAATTTTGAAATTGCTTTAATTTTTCTTACATTGTACAATTTTATTCTGGAACTGGAACCATATGTTCACTCATGAATATGAAGTGTCAAGCTCATCAATAAAATTATCGATTTGTTAAGTATTGACTTAACTACACACAATGTCACGCAAATTATCTTTGCTGACTTATCATTTATCAATTATATACGCGTTTTTACAAGTTATCTGTATTCTGTTCACTGTATCCATCAAATTAGAATCATAATTTTCCCTACTGTTTTCCTTTGATAAGGTCAGAGAAAGTCTTAAGGTCAGCGTATCATGTCAGGGTCTGTCTGGTGATGAATAATGCGGATCAGTGCAGTGGCTCAAAGGAATATTTTCTGATCGTTTACAACAAATTGCTTTTCTTTTGATACTCTGGAGTTGACATGGTGTAGTCTTCTGGAGAGAAATATTCGTCGTATCTGTCGACCAAGAACCTTTAAAAGTGGAATATAAAGAATTGTTACTACCTTTACAGAACTTTATATTAATTTAATATACAATACAGGAATTCTTAAATGAATGATAACTGTAGTATTTACTTTAGTAAATCTTCAACCAGATTTGCGAAACTATGGACGTCCTCTTCCTCCATCGTACTATACGCTAGCACAGATCCTAAAGTGTCTGGATTAATGAAAGAAACGATATAAAAAAGTTTAAAGTGTGAAAAATAGACACATTTGAGAACGAAACACAAAGAATCTTACGTAGAAGTCTGAGAAGATGACCAACACCATACCAGTTCGCAGCTACGAATTCTTCATTGTCCGACGGGCCATTTTTATATTCTGCAACAGCCTACAGTTAACACAAAATTTATTTACTTACAAATCAACAAACACATCCCCTTGTTTACAATAACAATCATGCGAAAATGATAGTATAATAAGATATGAACAAACATACATTTTCGTATTGAATCCTTTCAAACTTGTACAACAATTTAGTGCCCAGCATTGCATTGAAGTAAGACAATACTCCGGTTAATAATTGCTTAACGGTATCATCGAATTCTTTAGACTTGGCATAACTATCTAGTATGCTTTGTACTGTATTACGTGCTGGGAGATTCACCAACTAAAAAATAGAAGTGGTTAATATAACATTAGGCAACTCAAATAGGAAATCAATAATCTTGTGCAATTTTCCTACAATACCCGTTTCTGACGAATCACATTGTCCCAATCATCTGCAAGAAAACATTTCAATTCCTCTGGTATTGCAATTTTGACTTCTTGCCTTACAGCATATTGGTTCTGCTACATGATCATAAGAATTCAAATTTGACCAATTAATATTGCGCCAGAACCAAACATGATTATTGATTATGTTGTAATGGTTGCATTGGCTTACATCGTCCACAGTCTCTAATATCTTCCGGTTTCTTAGCTCTCGTTCCACTGCTTTTGCCTGTTCGGATATCAACGTTCGTTTTTTAGGTTTGATGATCGGTTTCGGGTCCGTCGCTGGGGTTGGCGATGACGATGAGGCATTTCCAACTTCCGGGGTCACGACCTTCTTTTTAACTATAGGGATTGGAGTTACGGGTTTGCCAAGTGAGGCTTTCTTGGCTGATTTCCTACAATGGACCCAGTAACTGAATGATTACTCAAGAATAGCAATATTATTTTTTCTTTAATCGTTGTAATTACATATTAATTACATATAAATTGTCTAAACCACAGTAATTTACCTGCCCGCTCCATTTGATGCACTTATTTGCTTTTGCTTCTCGACACTTCCGTCATTGTATTTTAAAACTCTCGTTTCATGAACCCATTCGTCCCAACTAAAAAACAAACAGGATATAAAGTAAAGTGATGGTTATTTTTGTAAAAAAATGTTTGAATGGATAAAATTTACCCTTTGTTCCAGCCTGAGTAATGAACCCAGTAAAACTTATCTTCACTTTCAGTTTTAACCTTCAAAACTTTCCCATCATACAGTAGGGGTCCGTGAAAGCACATCACCCTTTCATTAACGTCAAATGCATAAACCGGACCTGTAAACAAGACAAATTAAATTCCACAAATAATAGGCAGAAAAAAGTCAAAGTGATGTTATACAATAATTTGTTAATACAAGATTAAATGAGTGGCGTACGGGCGTACCATCTTTTTTGGACATGTCCGATTCGGCCGATTCCGTTGTATTCTCCATCACGTTTTATTAACGTAAGTAAAAAAAATTGCTAAAATAACGTGTTAATGTAATATAAAAATTGTTTTCAAAATTACTGCATTACAAAGTTACAATTTGCGATAATTGTCCGTCGTCTTACGCTTTGTCAACTCAACTGACAAAGAGCCTTGATGAGCGGCAGCTGCATTTCAAAAGCCGTGCTGCCGCCGGCCGTGCGCAATGTTTGCAGAGTCAGGCTGAGTCAATGCTATGCTCCCAAGCCGGGTGATTCAGCAACTTTTGAATTGTCTCATGTCCTGAGTCAATCGTAGGTATTTCTACTTTGACACACGGTCTTTAAGGTTCGGTTAACCAATTAATTCTAATTATATTTTCTAACTGCACGTTAACAAGTTGTGTTGAGCAAGGAACGTCATCATGAGCTCCATTGGGACCGGTGTAAGTGTTTTATACTTTTTAAAAATACATTTTCTCCAAAAAATTGTATGAGAGGATCCGACCCTGCTGATTTCTAAAATATTTATTCTCGTTGAAAGTTGTCAGTAATTTTAACATTTTAAGAAGTTGAAGAATACACGTCATACTGTTGTGATTTTAGATTTTTTGTAATTTGAATTAAAGAATACATTTTTTTTTCAGTATGATTTGTCAGCTTCGCAGTTCTCACCGGACGGTCGAGTGTTTCAAGTCGAATATGCTCAGAAAGCTATAGAGAACAGCGGGTATGTTTTATTACTATTATTAATTTATTAAATTATATTACTTTATTAAATTATGCTTTTGGTTTCGGCTTTTTGAAAATTTTGTAATTTTCTATACATTTATTTCAATGGAATGTTTATTTGTTTGTTTTTGTATAGAACTGCTGTGGCCCTGAGGGGAAAGGATGGTATTGTTTTCGCCATTGAAAAATTGGTTACATCTAAATTGTATGAACAGGGTGCGAATCGTCGATTATTCAGTATCGACAAACATGTCGGAATGGCGATTGCGGGTTTGTTGGCTGATGCTCGCCAAATTGTGGACTCTGCAAGAAATGAAGCTTCGAATTATCGTGGGGAGTATGGGAATAACATTCCTTTGACTGTAAGTTACTGGAGATTTTTTACAGTGCATTTTGGTATTTGATAATAAGATTCTTCAGTTTTTATTCTGTATGATCTTTGCAGCAATTGACGAACCGTGTGGGTAGCTACATGCATGCCTACACGCTCTACAGCTTTGTGAGACCTTTTGGCTGCTCTGTAATAATGGGATCCTACGATTCTAAAGGGCCTTCTATGTACATGGTTGACCCATCCGGTGTTTTCTACGTATGTTTAATGCAAAATTATGTTTAAAGTGTTTCAAAGCATAATGGTTAAGTTGTTTACTATGATACGAGTAACTTGTCTCATTTGATGATTTGCAGGGTTATTACGGGTGCGCCATAGGAAAGGCTAAGCAGGCGGCCAAGACGGAAATGGAGAAACTCAAAATTTCTGAGATGTCCATTCGGGACTTGGTTAAAGAAGCTGCAAAAATGTACGAATTACTTGAATTTTATTGCATGACGGTGAATCGGTGCAATTAATGTTGTTACATCTTGCTTTGCTTTCATTAAATGTTTGCAGAATTTATGTCGTGCACGACGAAGTGAAGGACAAAGCATTTGAGTTGGAGCTCAGTTGGGTTGGTGAGCATACTAATGGTATTCACGAAAGAGTTCCGGAAAGCGTGTTTAAGGAAGCTGAAGAATTCGCTAAGAAGTTCTTGGAGGAAGATACTGATTCGGATGTCGAAGGTTGATTGAATATCTGAAAGGGATTTCTTTGTACGTGTACGTGTAAGTGTAATGTAATCAGTAATGGTTATCTTTCTTTTGCAATTCATTTTGGGATAATATGAATATAGGCTTTATTGTACTTCGATCCTATAAGTCTGTTAACAATCGTCGAATTAATGTCAGTGGCTTTTTCACATCCTTACTTTCCTTTAATAGTATCAAAAGTTTTCTCTACCATGTGAAAAAAGATTATAATAAAATCCTTGTTTAATTATAAAATTTTTCATTTTTATTGCGATTACACAGACATATTACATAATGTAGTAGTAGTATTAGAGATTTGATGTCTGTCATTTCACACAATATTTTAGGATACGTTAAATTATTATTGTAATAGTATTTAAGTTCATCAAGTACTCAAGCCTAGATAGATTTTTATTACAGCCTCTCTGGGTATAAACTCGAGGTGACGTCAATACGAACGCGAATTTAATTATAATTTATAGGTTGAGTTTTGCAAACTCATATTTTCATTATGAAGTGAACAGCAAACTTTCCCAATACATTTCCAATGTGTTGAAATTACTGTGGACACTTCTTAATGGATCCAAAGAACATTGCCATTGCTGCTGAGAGTTGTTCCATCGCTATAAAATTCCCGAATACCGACCGCAGTGATTTAGTACGACGTAGGAAAAATCATTTTGTTACGATCCCAAGCATTCCCTTCTGATGGTTCACTAAACAGCATTCGAAATTCGAAGAAAATCGTTGGCTAAAGAAGCTTTGTCCATTAACTCATGTGCTGTCTCCAGCAATTCAACTATAGATTCAATTTTATTTTTTGTGAACTTCTGCTGACTCTGACACCGGTTTGAGGAACCGAAAGTAGTCTTGGATAATAACCTTGAGGTCAGACTCCGTAACGATTGTGCCCTTTGGTACCAAATGTTTTTGCTTTCTAATGGATTCTGTAAAACAATGAATTCCTAAATATTATAGCCATTTTGTCAATGTATTCCTGATTTCCGTATAAACTGTTTAATGTCATATACATAACGGATTGTTTGTTATACCAATAACAATTTCGTTGATTCTGGGATAGATGTTGTATGGGCGTTTCTCATTGCCTTTTCCAGTGTAACTGAACGTAAGGCTCAAAGAGATTGATAGGAGCTTTTTCATAATGTTTCTTACAGCACCCTTCAAGTTTATTCCTCCAATGCCTGAAAGAAATGCGACCTTTACAAAACGAAATGAAAAGTTTACTTTTATAAAATCATAAAATGATTACTGATTACATAATTTATTAATAGTAATTATTATAGAATGATTTAATTGTTACTACTAACCAGTGCGTCGTATTTATTTTTATTGCTCAAAATCTGTTCGAGTTCTTGAACGTCATTCAGGGATTTTAGTGGAAGGTCAACAAAGTCAGACACATTCGCTAAACTTGGTGCTACATCAGGCGTCAACAGCTTTTTGATATCGCCGAGGATTACTGAATTTGCTTGATTAATCTGGACGAAGTGACTCATTAGAGTTTTCCATTGTTCTGAAATATAAAAATCACAGGATTTAATGTTAAAGGTTTAATGTTTAATGTTAATCATTTGTTAGATTATAATATAGGTAGTCTCACCAGGTTCAGATCCGTCACTAGACGTCGACGGCCTTGGTACACGCCGCCTTTTGGACGGTGGTCCACAGTCGTCGGACGAAGACTCGGCAACAGCTGCTAATGTTGGCGAGGTTTTTGAACTGGTTTCATCCTCCAGTAATCCTAAGGTGACCGTACTGCTTTCTGACCGACAACTACTGTTGGCAGTGAGAATCCCGCCTGCTTCCATTACATCGTCAAGCTCAAATTCTCCTTCAATGGAATTCAATCCCAGTGTACAATTATGTTCGTCGTAATCATCGTCATCGTCCTGTTCACGTCCTGAAGGTGTCCATGTCTCATCTTCATCATTACCATCATTACATTCACTGTCACTATTTTCCGATCCCACTTCATGTTTAATTCCAGTGACATCCGGTGTAACTTTTGATTCCTTTTTACCTGAGACATAAAAGAAGGCTATGAACACTCCTCAACAGCATTTTCCCTGAATTTTAAATGCATATTGATGAGATATTAACGTATTAATATATCACTATATCATTTACCTGAAACTTCTGTCGTCTTTGTTTTCGGCTCCCAAAGCACTGGCATCAACTTCGCACCCGAATGACACCGGTTCAAAAAATCCTTCTTGGATTGATGACATTTCCATAAAAAATTATAACATGTCAAGCAAAGTCCATGCTTGGTTTTGTCATTTTCACTGGAGAACAACTCGCTCAATTTGTCACCTACTCTAAACACGTATGACAAACTATTCAAAATCGTCATTGACTCTGTCACGTCCACTACATTAGACAAAGGTATCAATGGTCCTACCACGTCACAACAATTGACACAAGTTCGGTCATACTCCATTTTTAAAAAAATAAACTTATTATGCGCTAATTGCAGATAAAATCTTAATTTTAGACAAAACCAACTCAAGATTGTACATAGTTTTTTTTATTTGCAAACACATTTTATTGACAAAGTGTTCAATAATAACAAAAATGAATGAGGAAAACAATTCAATTGCAAGCAGCTGTGTGCAGATTTGAAATTGCCTGCACTTGACTTTGTTCAGTCCTAAAAGTCCTCTCTTTGTCTCCTCTCACTTCGTTCGTTGCTTCGCCTCATTAAGTCTCTGTCATAAAAATAAAATCTGTTTTAGTTTTTAAAATATTTAAAAAATCTTGTGCAGGACCTGGGAGAGTCATTGGGGCTGGAGTTATTCTACTTTCGGGTCGAGAGGTCGAGACAGTTAAAGCGTAATTCTCTAATTTGTTAAACCATATTTGTTATTATTAACGAGTTAACGACGCTTACCGCTCTCATCTTAGACGGATATTCTTGAAGTATTATAGAGCTAAAGGCCAATTATTTGACCGATTCATCTGAATGACAAAGGTCCAAAATTTCAGTTGAAAAAAATGGCTCCCCAACAGGAACCAAAACCGAAATTTTTGGCTATGTTTGATGGATCAACTCAAAGGGTCAGCTTCTTTCTACTACAGTTTCAGCCGAAACTGAACCGCACCGACAGCTTTCAACTGAAAAATGCAAACATTTTTGTTTTTAATGACACATTTGTGAGTTTTGACTTCACATAAGCAAATGATTATATATAGTTTCCGTACCGATTTTCGCCATGGTTTGGCCAAATCCGGGTCCCTTTGGAGTGACCGATGTCCTAGACGGTGAAGGACGACGACGAATGTAAATCGAGTCAACCTATACCCAACCCAAATACGATATCATTAAAAGTTGGATTTTGACCCTGTAGTAATAGAAATGTTATTTCGTATTGTTCTACGCTTTTTGAATAAAAATCAAAGGCATTTTTGATTTTGAACTGTAAAGAATATTTTTTGCATACGATCTGAGGCAGCCGGGCAGCAGTGCAAGGAACGTCTGATGGTTGTAGCATAATTGACCTATCAAACAAAGCAAAAAACCCAAGTTTTGAATCCTGGTGGCTTCCACTGCTTTCGAACTGAGATTGAGAGGCCTTTTCCGCCAGATGAATCGACAAGTAACTGAACATTCAAGAATATAAATGCCAAATGTGCAGTACAAATAAGCGCGTTGAAAATTCTAAGAAAATGATGAGATTCTTTAACAGAAACATAAGCTGGTATTTGTTTGCACAACAATGATTATCCTATGACGATTGGGTACAAAATTGCGAAAGATGAATCCACTTTAGAATTTAGAAATTGGAGAATTATGCTACAGACCGACCAGACCGACCCGACCTTCGTCAGGTCGGTCTGGAAAGCNAAACTGGAGAATTATGCTACAGACCGACCAGACCGACCCGACCTTCGTCAGGTCGGTCTGGAAAGCGTATGGCAACTTTGCCAGCGAACAGTCACGTAAGAAAGTTAAAATCGGATGTCATTCAACTTCCAACACTTACATCGTATGACGTCCAATCATCCAATGGAAAGAGTGTTCGTGGAATTGTACTATAAATTATAATGTCTCGTTTCCTGGTTCACGGGACTAATAAAAAGAATATGTAAGAGAAGACAAAGAAGTACCACGGAGTTCAACAAGTCAGTTAACACCCAACTTTTGTTTACATTACTTAGGTCACAGACTTCTGATGCATACGATTCCATTTCCTAGAAAAACTACCGTCCCTTCACTTTTCAACTCCTGCAAACGCAAACCCGGAAATGAGAGCAATCCAACAAGGTGTCAAAGTTCATGTTGGTTTACTTACTTGCCAAGCACGTTGTTTGTTCGAAAATTGGAAATTTTCGAAATCTCTAGCTATATGATTATATGACCATGTTGTATGATGCTAACGCAGACATTCATTTATTAATGTAAAATAATTTACTTTTACGTTAATTTTTAAAAAATTGACCACGATTTCGAACAGACACAAAAATTGATATTCATTTGATTATCTATTTCCACAAAATTCATTATGAAATAATTATTAAGAATGGTACTGTTTATTGTTTGCTTGGTTTGCTTGGACGAATTAATGAATATGAAAACACTCTTTGTCGCACATTGCCCCAGCATGAAATGAATGCATGCAAATGAAAATGAAACAAAGCTAGATCAAGCTAGATGCAATACGGCTTTTTACTACGCAAAATGGACATTAGATTTGTCAGTTCTCATTTTCATTCTACTTTGCGTTTGCATTATTTATTGCATTTAATGCTGACAATATAATATATATATATAAATGGTTAAAGAATCAGCTGCAACTGTCAGCTTATATATCAGATTCAGATATCACTCGAATCCAAAATGATGACACGTGCATGTGTTAGATTCAAGGCCAGAGATTTATTTACTTTCATGTTTCATTACTTTCAACCAGGTATACCAATTAAATTACCAACTATTACTAAACCAATGCTGTTTTATTTATCGTTCGTCCTTCACGTGTTGCATGTTGGTCAAGCTAGTAATTTCTTTGGTCTATTTAGAAGTAATATTCCGTATTCGTTGACCCAAAGTTGTCTTGTACACACGTTTTTTGAGAGGATTTACTGCAGTTTCTCGCAATTCGCAGTAGCAATTCGAAGGTAATTTTGAATTCAACGGTACCATGAGCGGTCACAAAATATCCGATGGAATTTGGAAATCAGACGGGTACAACAAAACGAACTGTGCTCAATTTCGGGATGCACAGGAAATGATAAATGATGTGATCAAGGCCATTGAAACAACATGGTAAAATGTTTAATGCACTTTTAAAATCATTTTTATAAAAGTACACAGTGCTATAATTTTCTTGCTGTACTTCGTATTTCAGCCAGGACATCATAGTTGACATTGGATGTGGAAGTGGAAACGTGACAGATGCATTTGCAAATCAAATCCCACATCGGAAGATTTACGCGACGGACATTGATTCCAAAATGATTAATTTCGCAAGTAAAAACTACGCTAGGGAAAGCATCGTTTGGCTTCAGCAAGACATTGGACTTCCTTGGACGGATTTGCATGCTGACCTCAGGGACCTGGAGGGTCAAGTGTCCATTGTGTGGTGCAACAGAGTCATACATTGGGTCAAGGACAAACCGACAGCCGTTGACAACATCTCTCGATTGCTGAAGCCAGGAGGAAAATGTTTCTTCAACATTTCCTTATGCAAAAACCTCAAAGACCATTTGACTCAGGAGCAAGTCCAAGAGGTCAAAGAGAATTTCTCAACTTTGAGTCTTTCGGAAGAAGATGATTTGGCAATGTGGAAGGATGTGTTTCACAATTCCACATTGTCTTCAGTCGACATGAAAATAGTTCAGCGGCAATGGACCTTTGAGGATCCGAATGATTACAAATTCATACTTGCTGGAATGCCGTTTTTTATGCGGTCCAAGTTAACCCCGGGGATTCCGGAGGATAAATCTGATGAAATGGTTAGAAAGTACAGTGACATGTATATTCGACTCTTCTCCATTTGTAAAGGTCAATCTTTGCCTGAATCTTTGCCCACAGTGTCTAAAATTGTAAACTATTATCCACAGCTGAATGTAATTGGGACAAAATAGCAATAAAATCGTGATTGTTACAAAATCCTATTACATTACTGAAAAGAACGGCATTTCCTTTTATTTCTCATGCTCATTTTCCATGAATTTAATCATGGATTTCTTTTTGCATGGATTCTTTATTAAGTACGTTAATAGCTTATTGCATTTCCTTGCAAAAAAATTAAAATAAACAGTTCAAAAAGGTAGATTTACAAGCATCCCAGTGGAAACGTTTCACAAAATCACTTTTCAAGGCAGAATGTATTGCTTGCTTATGGTTTATACGGAAAAAAGATGGATTTTGAAGGATTTCTCCCAATCGTTTGTTCAAGTCCTCAGGAGACTTGAAAAGGCATTCTTTTGGAAATATTTCGGGATACACCAACGCATTCGGGCACAATGGATAGCAACCACAATAAGCAGCCTCGATCCTGGATTTTATAAAACATGTAGGCACTAATAAAAACAATTTTATTCAAATGAGATTGCAAATTCAAACATTTTATTGCCTTACATTGCAACTCCAAAGAATTCATGCTCAGCAGTGGAAACGACAATATCTCCTATACGCAGAAACTTGAAATACTCCTCTTTTTCAGCAAATCCACAATGCTCAATCAAGTCTCCAAGCTTTTCTTTAACTTCTTCAAAAATAGGAGGATTATCCGTAAAACTTTCTCCAAGGATAATTAATCGAAAATTGTTTCGTCCATTCTCGTAAAGTTGAAGCAAAGTGCTGAAAAACAATTCTGGGTTCTTATCAAATTCCCATCGATGTGGCCAAATTATACGAATCGGTCCGTCATCCTGACAATTCGTAGAATCACTCAAACCCATTTCCTCAATGATGTTGAAGTTGAGTGGAAAATAAGTCACTTTACATTTTGGTTCGATACTTTCTCTTAATTCCTTCGGTCGACAATCTGGTTGTAATTTGAAAAATTGTTTAATGTTGCTCAGGAATGAGTCTTGATTGAATTTCGAGTTGAATAAGACATGATCGGCTGCTAAACTGTAAAGTGCACATCAAAGGAATGCAATTGAATAGAAAGAATACAATTTATCGAAATGAAATACCTATAAACTACAAAAAATTAGATTTCCTTTACCAAGACATAATTTGATTATATCCATATTGGAAGTCCCGATCTTTTGACTTTCTTACTGGATAAACTAGCTGATTTTCATGAAAGTACAGAATCTTTTTACAAGTTTGCAAATCAGGTCGAAGTCCCAGTAGCTCGTGCAATGGAAGGACGGAACTTGCAATCATGCAACTGAGCAAAAATAAAAGCATTCATTTATTTTATTCAATTAAACACTTGAAATTATTATGTCATAATATTTGTCTTGTACTGAAACTCTGTTTTCGGAACATTCTGTGCCATGAACAAAGCACTAGTTCGAGCTCTCCAGTGCCATTTCTTTCCGGGCATTGTGACCAACGTCGTCTTCAATGTACATTCAGCTTTTGTGAGTTCAGTATGTAAAATATCCATTAGAACTTTATGAGAGCCGGAGTAATAAGGTTCCAGTAACAGAACACGCTTTTCAGACATTTTCTGAAAAAACAAGTTTTTCAAAATTCATTTCAAAACACTTAAAAATTCATGCAAAAGCAACGTTTGCAACAGAACCGAACGCGAACGTTCCAATCTAAAAGCTGCAGAAGCGGCGAGGAAACTTGCCTTTCAATGTTTCAATCTGAACGGATTAAATCGCTGTTCCACGCAATCCTCATTCCACTTTCCGAAAGTAGGTCACTTGGTCACCGTTCCCGGGTGTTATTCTGGTCAATTGGTATGTTATTTTGAATCACTCACAATTCAAGTTCACTCCTCTGCTTTAAAAGTTACATAATCCGGATTAATTAATTGCCCTTTAAATTATAATTTCAGGAGATCTTGGAGAAAAAGGTGTACTCCCTTGTGCTAATTCTGTCAGTCTGATTTTGTTGTTGAAGCGCGAAAAGTGACAAGTCCGTGCCCTTGTTCTCAAAAACTCTATTCTAAACTACACAACATTTTTCCAAAATAAGTTAACGAATTTGTGAAATCCAAATAGATCCAAATTCCAATATGTCTACACGAAAGTTTTTTGTGGGCGGAAACTGGAAGATGAACGGAAACAAAAATGAAATCAAGCAGATTGTCGATACACTCAAATCAGCTAGTTTGAATTCTAACACAGGTAAGAAAGATGTTTGAACATAATCCAATAGTTTCTTGAAAGCGGTTTGGCATTTTTAATAATTGATGTATTTTGACATTTTAATAGACATTGTCGTCAGTCCGCCAGCTTGTTATTTGGAGTACACCAAAGGTCTCCTGTCCAGTAACATCTTGACAGCTGGACAAAACTGTTACAAAGAAGCAAAAGGTGCTTTCACTGGAGACTTGTCTCCACAAATGTTATTGGACGTTGGATGCGATTGGGTCATCTTGGGTCATTCCGAAAGACGTAATGTGTTTGGGGAAAAGGATGAATTGATTGCTGATAAAGTGGCATACGCCCTTCAGGCTGGACTTGGTGTCATTGCCTGTATCGGAGAGAAACTGGAAGAAAGGGAAGCTGGCCAAACCGAGCAAATTGTGTTTCATCAAATGTCAGCTATCAAGGCCAAGGTAATGGGGTCAAAAGTTATTTTGTCATCTGTAAAGATGTATATTTGATATGAAACCGGCATTGCTATTTACCCATTTCAGTTGAACGAAGCTGATTGGAGCAAAGTTGTCGTTGCTTACGAACCAGTCTGGGCCATTGGAACTGGAAAAACCGCCACTCCTCAACAAGCCCAAGACGTTCACGCCCAACTGCGAAAATGGTTAACTGACAATGTGTCCGCTTCAGTGTCAAATGCGACGAGAATCATCTACGGTGGATCTGTGACTGCAGCCAATTGTAAGGAGCTAGCTCAGTCACCGGACATTGACGGATTTCTTGTTGGTGGTGCTTCACTCAAACCTGAGTTTGTTGATATTATCAATGCCAAAGCTTGAAACGAAAGCATTAACCAGTGATGTCATAGGTCAAGTGATTGTAATTGTAATAGAAAGAGTATCATCAAAATATTATTTGTGTTTCAATAGATATTCTAAATTCTATATGATCATGGTGATGGTGCTTTGTGAACATGGTAAGAATAGTAAGAAATAGAGAAAAGTATCGACAATATCTTATTGATTAAGAGTTTATGACTGTAGTAATTGTGAACTGTGCTAGTTTCAGGAATCAAAGATGAAAGCTATGAAAAAAATTGGTGCTCGTATAAAACTCATTATTTTTTGTTGTCGAAAGTAAAAAAGTTGACCTGTGAGAACAATGAAAACATTCTGGTTTTTTGGCATGTTTCAAAAAATATATTTTAGTATTGCTTCGAAGCTTTGGAAAGGACTTGGAAAATCAAATGATTCATACGTCCACACCTCAGGCCTCAGGAAAAAGTGACAATGGTTATGGCATGATACATTTTCTACTTTAGAGTAATAGTATATAAACGTAAAATTTCATCGTCTTAAATGCAAAACACCTTGAATTACTTCTATAATTAAATATTATAACAACGATTACTCCGACTTCCATTTTAAAATGAATTGCCGATATCTAACCAACGTGACATATACACACACGATCTCGGGCTGACTGCGTTGAACTCTGAGCAGTTCTTGGCAACTGGACAAACTCCACAAGGAGTGCTCACAATTCCGCCACTCCTCGTCTCTCCAGGAATATCCGTTGAAAGTGCAATGTACAGCGTCGAGTCAGTGGATGCATTGTACTGTCGTTCTATTTTCCCATCGTAAATTAACGTGTCCAGAATGCACTCAATGTCCTCACGTGACAATTCCACCTATCAGAACGGTAACATAACAGTTACTGTTATATAAATTACAATTTGATTGGATAAATTGATCGTTCATTGTCCTCATTCTCATTCTCACTCACCTTGCTAATACCCAAGTTTCTAATAAACTTCCATAAATCGTCTAGCGTCGTCATTGCGTAGCGTCTGGCTGCTAAAGGTCCAGCGGATGGATAATCAGTAAATTGTCTTTTGGCCTTGTCCAGTTTATCCCTCAGGTACCGGAGACACTGCTTATTCAAAACATTGACGAACTCTGATTCAAAATCCTGTTCTGAGGAATACCAAGCCCCTCCTGTCAATGAGCGATCAGGTTCCAGGTTATAGAGCATGTAAACTTTCTTCTTGGACGCCTATGAACAATCAATAGTCAATCAAAAAAAAGCAAATTAATTTTCATATTGAGTTCTAAAACGGGATTGGATTAGTATTTCTCAATCACAACAGAGACTTACCGCAACAGATTTCACAGCCTTGATGAGCTTCCTATTCTCCAGAGTCTTCAAGATTTTATTCAACTGGGTTTGCGACAAGTTGGACCGAATCCGAATGTCCCGAATCCAAATGCCCATGTTCCCACTTTCCTTGATGATGTCGAAAACCACCTTTTCTTCACTGTCCGCGTTCTGGAGAGCTTCGTCACTGGACGCCTTGTCTTTCAATTTGTACAGCAACTCGCCGTTTTTCCGGTACAAATCAATAACGCCCTATTCAATAAAAAGCAGTAGATTAGGTCCTTTTCAAAATTCACATTTTATAATTTGAAAACGAGCAATTTTTTTCACGTACCCGTCCCAAAAGTCCATTGATCGCAGCTGCTCTTTCCGCCCCAGACACTTCCGGCATGTCATGGAACAAAATCTTCTCTGGAACACCTTTTGGGAACATGTTCATCAATTCCAGTACTCTTCAAAAATATTAATATTGTTAAATTCTAATTAAATCGGTCATTCATTGATAATTTAAATTTAAATTAATATTCCTTTGAAACAGCTGGGAAATGAAATGTAATTTTATTATATTTTTTACCTGTTCTCAAAATTGGACAAGTTTGGGTTCCTCAAACTCGATGCTTCACCACTATCAGCCATTATCACAAGTTAAAAAAGTACTTTTAATCACTACTTAATTTTCAATTTAATTGAAACAATCAGTCTTGAAGTTGCATCTCACACCAGAGAAAAACCTTCTCTGTTCGATTTATAAGCTAGGAAAACTCAATGCGCGCAAATACAAAACTCATTCATTCGCAGTTCCCATTCATTCCGTTTCTGGGAACAGCAGCTGCGGTTAGTTGTCATTGTCACTTAAACTTTTTTTAGTTTTTTAGAAATTAAAAAGGTTATTTTCTTTTTAATTTGAAAGAATGTTTTAAATAAATGTGAATATTGATAATAAATTAGTTTTGGAGTGAATTTCAACCCAACTTTGAAATTACGATAACAATGTGTGGTTAAATTATTTTATAAATAATTCAGTTGGTGAAATATTGTGGCAATAAGGAAGTGCTTTTCCGCAATTTCCACAATAATGTCAATGTTTCCATCAATGATTAATAATGAACCACCGCCGTTTGTCGACGAGGAGGATAATGAAGGGACAGAGTTTGACGACAATTCGGATAGTTCACCTGCAAGGTTCAAGTTGGATATTTCGTCAGCTGGTGAGCTCTTGTTCCACTTTTATTGAAGTTTTAGTTTTTAAATGACGTGAAATAAGTATTCTGTGCGGTTTTAAAATTAGATCCAACACCGGATACTTCTCCAGTGAAGTCCAAACCAAATTTGAATGATTTGTTAACCAAAAGGAATAAAGAAGAACCAACAGGACCAACTCCTTCGACTGTCCTACTTTCAGAAGAGGTCAACAAGGAAGAAGGTCAAAGTAGTGTTCAAAGTGTACAGAATGAAGCAATAGTTGAAGATACAGCTGAGGACGAATTTCCTGAAGCGTTCCAGTCTTGTAGGTCAATAGTGCCAGTCCATGAAGAACACGAAACGGAAACAGTTGTTGTACCTTCATCACAATGTGAAGATGTTGTGGTTGTAACGCCGTTGTCAACGGATGTTGACGTTGTGGTTGTGGATAATATTCCGGAACCTGAGGTATGTGAAGATCCGTCTCGTAGTGATCATGAAGAGGAGCAAGTAAAGGTAACAGATGTGGAGCAAGAAAGTACCGAACAGGTCAGAGTCACAAGTGACCAGGTTCCAGGTGGAGCACCAACGTCAGTTCCAGTTCCGGACGAAGCAGTATTAGAAACAGTATCGTTATCAGTTCCGAGTCAACCAGTAGACAATGAGGAATCCGATGGTTTTGACGACGACGATTTTCCTGATGATTTTCAATCATGTCCTGCAGTCCCAGAACCAATTAGCGGGATTATAGAACCAAAGCCCGAGCTATCACCACCAACTATCCCAATTCCAGAGACGTCGAATTCGAATTTTTTCAATGTGGACTGGGAGTCGTCACCTGCTACATCTGAACCAGCATCACAAAGGGAACGAAAAGGGAGTGAAAGTGGAGAAAGTCACATTCCAAACCAAACACAAACGTCTGTTATTTTGAAGTCTTTATTCGATTTGTCGCAATCCGATTCATCTGACAAACAGGAAGGAATAATTCCTATCGACAAGCAGCTATCGACATCAGCAGCCGCGAAGAAAACGTCAGATCCGGAAGAATTGATTTGGCATTCTATTCAAGATTTTGAATCCAGTCAAGCTTTGTTGTTTAAATGGGTCCAGTCTATTTCCAATCAGCATTTGTTAAGGACGCTTAACATTGATCACAAAGCTGTTGTGGTGAGTGTTTACACTTTAATTTTTTTAATGATTTCTGAAAAGAAGATTTTGAAATGTTTTCGGTTTATTATTCAACAGTCATCATCATCGTATTGTGGCAAATGGGGTTTGACTGAACTTCCACGATACGCAGCCAGTATTGCCAGCGAGTGTCCGTTGCAACCTGTCCAATCACATAATATTCCCTTGTCGTCACCGTCGTCGGCACCAACGACGTCAGCCATTATATTGCCAGAGGTCATTGGGAAGTTAGATGCACTAGACGTGAATTATAACAATAGTAGCAACGCTCGGTCACCCATTTGCTCTGAAAGTAATTAATATAGGAGACGTTATTCTTGTTTTGTTTTTAAAGCGCAGATTTGAAATTGTTGACTTAATGAATGAAATTAATTTTTATAGCAAATGATGTGATACCAACAATGCCCGTAGCAATAAGTAAACCTGCAGCTGATGACGGCTCCTCTCAACAAATTACTAACAATAACGATTTAATATCTTTGAGCCCGGAAGCACGTAATATCCTGGAACAATTACCAGATTTGTCATTCATGCGAGCTAAAACTCTCATTTTTAACAATCAAGTAAATAATGAATAATATTGTAATGGCAATTAGTGAATTAGGATGATGAATCATTTTAACTGTACTGTTATTTCTGATAGTTTATGGGTTGTGATTTTGTTTTTATTTAGTACTTTGTGAACATTTTGTTCAGGTGATGACGTACAAAAACTGTTTTAAAATGATATGCTACGCATGCTTTGGAGCGGTTTCTGATTGTATTTTCAACTAGTCGATTTTCGTTAGTGATTTTAAAAATTCAGTTGATTGTTAAAGTTTGTAGTGACGTTTTAAAGAATTCTTCATTGTTGTGATACGAAAAGCTCAAGCCAAACAAAAAACTTGTTGTGTACACATGATCACCACATCACCAAGCGCCACTTGTACGCAATAAAAGTGGTTTCCTTTCCTGCAACTGTTTCAACTGTAAAATGATGAGTCTAAAGAACGTTCTTTTTGCCTATTCGTATTTATTTGTGCAAAATATTAGGAATATTACATGTATAAGCTACTTGATAATTTCAATGATTTAATTAGTTTGAAGTTCCATGAATCAATTCCTCACAAAGAGAATTGAGTTGGGAATTTTCCTTCCTTTTCTGCTCCAAGTCGTTCTCCAAAGTGCTGATTCTCATTTCAGCTCTTTTCATATTGGCACGAAGACGCATCATTTCACCGTCCACTTCCTGAAGTTTCTCATCGTAATCCGACTGCTGTCTACAAGAGAAATAAATGACCTTTGACCTTTCCATGTCACTTTAGGATGGAGGCATGACCAATGACTTCTAAAGCATTTGTTTCGTTACTTTAACATGGATTCATCCACAGCTTTTTGCAAAGCTTCCATTTTCTTAATAGAATTCTCCAGCTTTTTCTGCATTTGGTCGTCACGCAATTTGAGGATGTCCTCGTTCCTTTTTAAATTCTCCAGTGTGTTTTTGGCTCTTTCATATTTCCTTTATAAAAAAATGTACACAGAATTAAGGTTAACATTTTGGTAAAATATTAATGCAATTAGACAGGTAACTTTGTACTGGTGCAAATGAGAAAAAGCACTTTCGACGTTCGTCAAATCTTCCAGTGCTTGATCTCGTTCATCCACCGCAGCTTGTTTTTCACTCAACACTTGGTCGATTTGCCTTTGGAAATCATCGTTGTTGGACGATACTGTTGAATTCACACGAGAGGAAAATCGCGAATTTGTCGAATAAAGTGAGTCCATTTTTGACTTTTTTATAAATTCGACTTAAACTTGAATCCCAACTGTGGGACACTTCGATAAGTTTGATAACTTCTTCTCTATTCTCTTCTGTGCTGTAACCGTAACTGAAAAGTAAAGTCCAAGACCAGAATGCGATTTTGTGACGCGACCCACACAAAAATTATGCAATTTTATGCTTGTTCGCTCGCTTCCCTAAGCCCACGCGAAATCACTCTCACTTCCCACCAAATATGGTATTATGAACAAATTGCCGATTGTTGAGCAGTGTCAACGACTCGAACTTGTACATGCTTTTAATTTAGTATTTATTTAGTGCTTTCTTTTATACACCAAGAATTTTTTGTATCTGGCAAGGTCCAATGCGTCCGTCGTCCACATCAAAAGACATAGAAGTTTTAGTAAAGTAGTAGTGCAAAATAGTAACGAAAGAAAGAAGGAATGTTGTGTAAAAAAGAGTAAAAAAAACATGCATTTCGTTTTCGGCTACAGACGATGATTTTATTTGATTCGGGACAAGCGAGCCGCGAAAAAACTCGTTGTAAGATCCACCTGAAATGTAAAATGCACTGCAAAATATTTTGCAGTTAATTATGCTGGTCTGCTGGTGGTGCAGAGAGGAAGGAACCGAAGATGGAATCATTCAATGAATGCAATTTATTGCGAACGCGAAGGCAAGGCCAGATGAAACGGAGGAAGAATGAGATCTGTGGCTCTTGAGATTAACCGATTACATTTTGGCAAAGGATTCACTTTTTCATGCATCGACGCGACGCAAAATGCTCTTTCACACATTTCAATTTCACCAAAATGTTCTGACCAATTCATGACTTTTATTATTTCATTTTAGGCATAATTTTTGATATGTTTTTCCTATATAACACCAAGTTACCTATATTAGGAATACGGAAAAGCCACTTTTTAAATCTTTTTAAATCAAAAAACCGACTTTTTTCTTTTTGGTTGGTTTTTCGTGACCCGATAAAGATTTCGCCAGGAGGCAGGATTGATTTTATAGAATAAGACATGGGAAGCACGATTACATCAAAATGTCCGAAGAATACCGACGGTGTGTCAAGATATAAAGGCTAAACCCCGATTTCGGTTTTTCGGACTTTTCTCAACAATCCGAACATGAATCGCCAGGATGGCAAATGAATGACATCTTAGATTTTTGCGAGGAACACGATGGTGCCCTTAGTTTTGAAATGCAAATTACGAAGATAGTAATTTTTTCCGCTAATGTTGCAGGAGGCAGGGGCTAACCCGCGCCTCCGATCCGAGAGGATCGTGACTTCGTGACGTCGTGACCTACGGTCCATACAGTTTCTCCAGCTTGATTAAACCATCATGACATGACTCATTGCTCATCAATCGTATGCACATAAAACGTTGATTGATTTCGTTTTAATTACGGTTAAAATGGTTTACATTGTGGCTTGTGGCTGGCTGGCGACTGGCTAGCAGGTCTTTGTCGCTAAGATGCTGTTTGCTGCCATAAAGCCAAAATCAGCTGATATTTGATCGTCGTCTCAGTCTCACAGTCTCGACGTCTCGAGTTTTTTCCTTTTTCTTCTGTCTCTTTCGTTTCACTTTACTTTTTTGAGGTTGTTGAGTTGTTGTTTGTGTTGAGTTGGAAAGTGGACGTGGAACTGTTTTTCTCTTCCGCCTTTGCTCGACAAAGGAACAAACATCAAAGTGGGTTTTATTGTTTATTTGTTTCGTTTGTTTTGTTAAATGGGACATTTTAAGATGAACCAGGATTTTTGATGGACGTTGACATTTTGGTGTAATTTGTTGTATATTATTTATTTTATTTCCAGATTTTTGTACAAAAGGAGTTTCAACTTAGAAGTTTGAACGTTCTAAAGGATTATTGACAAAACTAGTATGCTTTAGAATACTAGTGTTTGAAACTAAAGTTTTGTAAAATAACTGAGTTTTGCTAATATATCTTATATTAGTTTGATAGTGTACAAAATCTTATGTTTGAATAGTATTCAGGGGGAAAAATCTGTTCGCAGTATCCAACTCCAGCATGTTTAAGCTTTTTTCATTAAAGCAACAAGCGAAGGATGGAGAATCCGTCCCCACTTCGTCGACAACATCAGACCGAAAAAAGTCGTCACCAGCTCAACTTCGAATTATGAAAGGTAAATGTCATGTGGAAGGATCACAATTGTAATTGTAGGAATGAGAGTACAGTAAGTAAAGTTGTACAAAAGTTAATTGTGTATAATGGATTCATTTTCTATTTTAGATTTTGGGGAGCTTAATCTACCCAAAACATGTTATACGGACTTTCCGGATTCAGACGATTTACTGAATTTTAAATTAATTATTTCGCCGGACGAAGGATTCTACAAAGGTGGTCGGTTTTCCTTCAACTTTGCCGTGGGAGTCAACTACCCTCACGAACCACCAAAGGTCAAATGCGAAACTCAAGTTTATCATCCCAATATTGACCTTGATGGAAACGTTTGTTTGAATATCTTGAGAGAAGACTGGAAACCCGTCCTCACCATTAATTCTATTGTTTATGGATTACAATATTTGTTTTTGGTATGTGGATTTCTTCCCGTTAAATGCTTTGTGACGGCGTGCTAATTTGTAGTTAATGCACGGCAACGGCAAATTCGCAGTTTAGAAATATTTTAATTATTTGTATGTTCTAACCCATTCTAGTCGTTTATGGCCATAATATAATTGGATTTATTTGTTTGCAGGAACCAAATCCGGATGATCCATTAAATAAGGAAGCTGCTGAAATTCTTCAATCCAATCGTAAATTATTCGAAAGTTATGTCACTAAAGCCATGCGAGGAGGTCATATCGGTAAAATTTATTTTGAACGCTGTCTCAAATAACAATTTATTCTATGCCGTTGAAACTGGAGACTGCCAAATTCATAATATAATATAATATCCGGAAGAAATCGGTTTTAGGCTTATAGAAAATACTATATAAGGAATAATCTGGGATATTTGTAGTTTCACCTGTGATGTTCAAGCCGTGCTAAAAAAAATGTAATGATTTAACTAATTTAACGTATAATGAATATGTCATTAATATATTATTAAATTATTATATCATTATATGTCCATGTATTAGTACTTTATATGAAATAAGGCAATAGGTTGTAAATTGTAAACACACAGTAATTACAAATTACTATAATAGGCATTTCCATATACTAAATTTCAGTTAAGGTAGGTGTACTCATTAGATTTCACACATACATAGAATAAAATCTTTCACGTTTAGCAATGATTGAATTATAATGTGTGCTAATGATAGTGAAGTTCATTTATTGTATCGAACAGGCAGAGGATTCTCTCAGGTGAGATTATCAAAATAGCTAGAATGATTATATAGCAGCTCTGACTATATGCTCGGATGTAATTTAAATTAAGCCGTAAATAGACTCATCCTGATTCCTGAAACTCCTCGTGACTTGTCAAGTTGCAATTTATTTTATTTATTTTGTATCCTATAGTAGGAATTGTGATTTCGAGACATGTACCCCATTATAGCATTTTATATATTTTATATGAGTATGAGTAATCATAAAAAATGCCACGACCTTGTTGACCCACTTGACCTTCAACTCAGTCATTGCAAATGACGTCATCCTCTATTGGGATCACAAAAACTCGGGTATTTTAAGATGATTCGAATCACGTCGAAGGAACCGATGCTCGATCTTCGACGAGCCAAGGAACGTATATGAACATGCATGAACACACAGTAATTCCCCTCGAAAGCTAGAAGATCGGATAACTATCAGATCGGCGGCCGTGAGCTGTAGGAAAGTTCGGTTCACCGGGTATTCCAGGAGGTATCCCGGCAGACGCTGTTCCCTCCATTCTCTTAACGGAGAACAAGAATGCGAGAATGCATTTGTGTTATGTTTCAACACACATTAGGCAAAGTGCTCTTTCGAGGTCGTGTCATTGATCATTTCAACAATTACAATTGTATAGAAAATGATTTTATTATGTTTATAATCATGAATATCCAGATATTCGTTCCCATGTTGGGTGAAGAAAGTATATCACTTACTTTTCATTAGTGTTTGAACTTCGACGATTTCATTTCAAATTAATTTCACTGTTTTAATTAATTTGCTGTAAAATTCATAGTGTGCTTTCAATTAACAAGGAAATACACACCATATGCATGTGACTGTGACTGATGTGACGATGAAAGTGTGACGCTGCGTTCACTCGGGTCTTTGAGCTTTATTGTTTGTATAAGTAATGAAAGGTGAAAGTTAGAGAAAGTTTTGTAACCAAAGTTGTGCACTGAGATGATGCTTTCTTTCGGTCATGAAGGTCACTGTCACATACAAGAGAAGAGATTGACCTGTATCAGTGTGTCACCGATGAGAGTCGGTGTTAATTCGTCATTATGGTGATTGTACTGATTTCATTTGAAAAGTCTGTGCTTTCTATCCTATTGGTTCTTACCTTTACGTACCTTTTTAATGCATATCGATCTTTCACTGATTTGCTCCTTTTGTGTCCTTGTCCGACGTCACACAAAATTAACATTGTAGAATTTTATGAAGCCAGTAAGCATTTTTATATTATGAGTTAAATGATCGGCGTGTTAAACGTTGCAACTCATTAATCATTATCAAGTACAATATGAATTTAAAAACAGCAATGGTTTGTCCATAATATTTCCAATAAAGTTTTCATGAATAGTCACAAGTCGTAATATGAAATGAACCAAAGCAAACTCGAAAGTTTCGGAATACTTTCATACGCAACGATTTTGAAGTCATCCTACTTTTATTATACGCACGGGGCACGCTGAGACAAAACACGAAAGTCAAGCTCAAGCTGACCATGTTGACCAACATTTGAATTTGACTAGCTATACGGTTATATCACACTAATATGTATTCAACGGTCATGTAATAGCTAAACGGTTATATTTGATGCTCCGGCATCTATGCAAAAAGTTGGCAAATTGACACACATTGATTGATTGACAATGAAAACTAAAATACTGTCCAGGTTTATTCCTGCTGTGGATCATTTACACGGGTCAACACGTATGAATGAATAATGCTTGGCAGCTTGTTAACATTCGTCGAATATTTTATATGCCCTTCTAGTTTCTGTTGATTGTTATCCATCTTCCCATCGCAGTTCTCATCACTCTTATCACGGAAAAAGGCAGGAGCGAGCACCGAACATTATTCTTCTGAAATAAACGAAAACGATTTCATAAAAATGGTTTTGGAACGCTTGGATCATTTCCTCAACGTTCTTTACTCATTTCTACTTAGATATTACGCCTCTTGGCTTCCCGTTAAAATAAATTGGATTCAAACAAGAAATTCCGGGTATTGCCATCATGTGAAATTAAGCCGAGGGTTCAACGCAAAAATCTGTTCGGGGATTATATGGTTTAGTATTTTCAATGCAGTGTTCAAATCCTGCTTTTGTGGAATTCGAATCCTGCAACAATTGAAGACCTTGGAATTGAAAGACCTGAGTCTATTTTCCACCTTTGTATTGCTATACATTTTTGACTGGCTTGTTCAATGGCAGTTCATTCGAAACCAACATGCGTTCAAAGTATTGTTTGATCTCCTGCACAAAATGGAGGAAACTATTAAAGGTATCAGATGCTAATTGTAAGCAAAGTGTAAAAGGTTTTAGTTTTAGGTTTCACTACAAAGTTTTATGCTCACAGATTCCAAGAAGAAGGTTCAACTCCGAAAACGAAGCTTGTTGGCACGCAACCTTTCTATCGTTGCAATGATATACTGTCTCTGGGCTCAATGGTTTATCCTCTGTGTTGTCATTGCATTGGTAATTAAGCGGACACCTGTTTTCCTGTACTCAATGACACCTTGGACAACTGAAGACGTTTGGATAACAGCCTGCTTCGTCTTATGGGAACATTTCTGTATCTACATTGGAATCGGATGCGTATGCTACCAAATACCATTGTTGATAAACTTCATTTTCACCATGAACTTCATGCTGAAACACGTTCGAGAAAATCTACAAAAGGAGTTTGAAAATAAGGGGTTCATGCACGTCGTCAACTTGTACAGACAAATTCAATTGACAATTGGGATTGTCAATGAAGCATTCTCGTCCAGTTTGTTGGTTCTTTTGTCAATAATGGTCACTGGTGGGTGTTCCTCTTGGTCAACTATAATTCTCATTTCTGGAGGTCACGGTGACAAGAGCCAAGACACATCGGACCTGTCACTCGCCATGGGCTTTACTCTAATTACAGGAACTTTCTGTTTAAATACTATAATTTTATTGTTGACAGTAGCATCTAAAATTCACACTTTGTCAACGCAAGTAGAAAGAAAACATTGGGTCAACTGGGAAAACAAGTCAGTGAAAGAAATTGCAAATATTTGCAAGACTTTGACATCATGCAAACCTTCTGCTGTTAGCATTGGCAGTGCTTTCTTTATTGATCGCGGATGCACGCTTACACATTTAGCAATGGTAATCAATGGTACATTGTCAGTGATCTTGTCTACTACAGATGATGACCGTTGAAAATATTTAAGATAAGTAAAGTTGTAAAGTGTAGGACTATTCTAAAATGACAGCACTTTTGTCCCCACAAAGTCACTGTACGTTTGAATTGAATTTTGATGGACACGTTGTCAAATAGCATTCTTGATCGTTATCGGTTTGATCCTGGGGTAATCAGAGATTCGAGGAATCAAAAGCCCGAACTCCTGAATATTTTGTAAACTATACAGACCAAAACGAATGCAATGGTCATAGGTACATTTAGAAGAACTTGGTGGCTACGGAGCATTGCACATGAAGGACTTTATAATGAGACTAACGTACATCGATCATTAACAGAATCATAGAATGTCTCTAAATGGATTCATTATAAATGCGTTTCTGTCCAGGACGGAGAGATTTTTAGAATCTTGGAGCATAAGAAAAACATTTGGGTTTTCCTAAGCGGTAATATGTGGAGGTTGGCAGTTATAATGTAATTCAACTTAGTTTAATAATCTGCGAATATGACCCGAAACAACATATTTAACACGATTTTCCAAATACAATTTAGTACACCTTTATTTCTTAAAATTATGTCTCAAGTACAAATATTAAAGTACAGTTGGTAAAATTGAATTATGGCGAAATGTATCATAAAATAACATTACAAATTATTAAAATACATATACATTGAACTTATTCTACAGTTGAAAATAACTAATG
>JABASF010001042.1:0-27361 GCA_019776145.1 Harlomillsia oculata
AGTGCAATTCATGGAATTACACCAAACGTCAAAGAAACTTAAACCATACAATACAACTCTGGAGAGGAAAGAAAAGTTTTCTAAAGACTAACATTCGGTCCAGACACTAAAATAAAATTAACGAACAGGTTTACTAACAATTGCAAACTATGATTATCTTCGTAAATCATTGTGTGTGCATTATGGGATTATAAATAATGCATCTTGTGCATTATAGCCATACAGCCGTAAACATGATATAATTATTATATTAAATAATACTTGAAAAGTTTGTTGTAATGATTATCTTCAAATTATAACATTATTATGCATATAATACATAATTCCTGATTGATTCCAGTTCTCTAATAAAAATCTCAAAGTCACATCAAAAAGGCACATTTGTTCCATACAAGATTGTAGATGATTATCTTCGTAAATGATTGTTACTAAGTACAAGTTGTTGTTTTGTATCGTAAAACCTAGCATAATATATATATCACTACAAAAAAGCGTAAACATTACCAAACTGTGAACATTTTATATATTTATATAGACACATTTTTAGACTGGGAATACAACTAGGAGGTAACAAGGTGGATTTTTTCAACATGTCATTAATAATTACTGTTGTAATTATCATTTTAAGTTTGACTCACTGTAAAAAAGGGAAATAGTAATATTTTGAACGAATATATACCAAATTTCTCCTACATTGAAACAGACTTGTGTATCACATTTGAATAAACCAAAGAAGCGTATAAGAATTGTGCTGATATAGGCCTACAGGGACATTTGTTTACTTCTATGTTCCTGAACACTGAAGATAACTTATAATTAATAAGTTGATTGAAATTTAAGTCAACTTTGTTGTACTGGAGAATGAACATTATAAAAATCCCTAGTCGTTTAAAGCAAGCACTGGCATTTCATAAACGTAAAAATTGCAATAGTAACGTATGTATTTCCATGATTGAAATATTTGCATCACCTGAGGAGTAAACGTTTTCATTAGCTTGTATTGAGTTGCTATTTCGCTCAATTGATAATATCATACTATTGAATAGGGACAGAGAGAGCTTAATTGAATGCATTAAACAGTAGTTTGTTGTTGTCGGTGTAACTTTACATTTAAGGAAGTATGTTCGGTCAGTCATTTTTTGAATGTAATGATAACGATTATTCAACTACATTATCTTAGCTAAAAATACACAATATATTGGCATTTTGTAAGTCTCATTTTGTAATCGCAGTCGGTAATTTGTGTTCGGATCCGTAACGTCAAAATACTATTGGAGTCAATGAGTAAAGTATGAGTAATAAAAATGTCTACAACTCAGTTTTGATTAACATTTGTTTCGAATTGGGATTGTTGGGCACAATTTGTTCATGAACATAGTAAGAAATATTATTGTGATTATTCATTCCAACAGAATCGTCGTCATTCCTAGGCCAATTGTAATTACGAGTTCTTGAAGACACTTTGTTGCAAGTTAAGCTCTCATTATAATTTCCTTGTGAAATGTTATTATTAGTGGATGTTGAAGAGACATTTTTCCCCAAAGAGTTTGCCATAACTAAAACGGAAGGACGGACTTGAGACAACTCATTTTGATACTGACAAGAAAAATGCTCAGACCTACTAGATAAGCTAGGATTACAAGAAGGGGGTGTGCAACAATTAAATTGCTGACTGTACATTTGATTGTTTTTGTGATTGTTCTTTTGTTCAATGTGATCTTCAGCTAGACTTGTATGATTGTTAGCATTTGTTTGGTGAGAGAATTCCCCTGGGGGACTCTCCCATGATTGTTCTAAGGCGGCTTCCAGCCATCGGCGTTTTAGTTTTGCCGGTCGACCCGTGTCACCATTTCGAGCAGACATGCTATTCCCATAATAAAGAGATGATGTTGGCGTTGTCGCCATCATCCCATGATTTGATCTCCGGATACCATGACTTGGGCTGAATGTGTGCAGACGAGGTGTCGACCCAGCATCATCACTTGGTGTTTCATCTGAAGAGGGTGAATAGGGAAATGCAGGGGTGTGCCCTGTAAAGGAGTTGTTTTGAACTGGGGTCACTGCATCCACAATACGTACTCCAGCCTGATTTCCCCACAGTTTGACCGGACTCCCGGATACAGTATGTAAGGAAGTCTTTTGAGTCTGAATCTCTTCATTTTTTCCATTTTCAGACACAGTTTCATGCGCAATATTTTCTTGCTCGTGTTGAATTTCTGAAGGATTTCGTCGTTTTTTCGACCGGGGTTTGTTATTGTTATCCCCATTTGTTTTACATGCAACTTCGCGCTCCTTTCGATACCTGTCAAAAAAACAACAGGAAACGTGACGTAAATCGTGATGACTTAAAAGTGTATTATCATTGTCAGCAGTATCATGTATAGTACATAATCCTATGGAAATTTTGCAGCAAGATAAGACTAGTTGACGAGTAAACATATTGGCTGTTAAAAAAATACACAAAGTCGAAAACCAAAGTTTAAAGCTTGTGCGTGGAGTGTTGGAGTGGAGTGTGGAGGTTCACCTGTGCTTATCTATAAATTACCAAATCAACAACTTATGGCCACAAGGTAGTTGGAAGGACGGAAGAGTGCAATGGGCTCATGGACTATTTTATACTACGTTACATTTACATTACAGCACTGAGCAATTAATTTATCCTTAGTTGTCCGACAATGAACTCGGCTTTACTTGTAATAACCTAGAGAAACTGCGACAGGAGAAAGGCATAAAAACGTAATTTTTTTGCATGAAAAATCTCATCAACTTGTAATCGCGTTCACTTCTTTCTAATCTGTAATTCTCACTTCCACTTCACCTGACAATTGATTTGGAGCAATAAAAAAAGACATGCACTCTCTCATCCAAACCCCAAATAGGTTCTCCAGTAAAGTCAACAGGGTTAACGGGACACATGTTCAGTTTACCTTATCGTTTTGCCTCCCTCTCACCACATCGGATTTGAGTTCTAATAAGATAAATGTTCCTGCAATTGTGGAGTTGAACTGAATCGATGTCCTATGTTCAATGAACATTGCTCATTAAAACGGTTATAACTTTAACAATGAAATTACAGTCAACAAGTCACCGTCACCTCTTTCGGGAATAACGTTTCAGACCTACCAGGCGACATTATGAGATAAGATTGTCTAGACCTTGTAATCGCACGTTAAACTCTGCTCAGCCCTTTGCAAGATGAAGACAGCAGAGCATTTTGCACATTATATATGACTGTTGACCTTCCACCATTCAGAAAAATAAAGATTGCACACTCCAAACAAGCTTTTCTATATTATTATAGCCTTCCAAACAACTTTACTTGCGCAAACTTGCAAAAAATGATATTCGGTATGTTATTCGTTTCCGTCAACTTACGGAAGTAAACAAAGGTTGCATTACTCATGAGGACTGAATTAAGTTTATACTTCCCTCGATTAAATGCAATGTATCGATGTTTCATATTAATCGGAAACTCACCTTTCCAACCATTGCTTGATTTTCTCTCCTTGTACAGTGTCATTGTTTGCAACTGGACGAAGTACAAAATCATAGGACCGTTTCAATAATGCGCTCGGGTGAGATGGACAATGTCGATTTGCATGGGTAAAACGAACAGAACATCTGTAAATCATACCAAGTAAAACCAAAACTGTTAATTAGCTCAAGTGTTTTGCAATGCGAACATGTCGTTCAGATCTCATCGCAAATTAAAGTCCACAACGATATTCGTCATTTGCCATTTGCCCTATCAGTTAAAGCAACTCCATAATTTGCGACTCGCAAAAAAGTGGCAATGCTATATTCATCTCATGGCTCGCATTATCACATGAATGAAACCAGAGGTCGAAGGATAATGCAACACAGACATAGGAGCCAATGAAAAAATTTTGATGTGTTCACAACAGATTATACTTGATTCCATTCCAAGTTGTAGCTGTAGGATTTTGCATGCATGTGTTGCAAAACAAAATAATTTAATTTTAAATAGTAAAAACAACGTTGGTTAAAATAAAACTTCAAAAGCAATGAACGCGGACTGTCACGACAGAATGCAAGTGCGTGAGCATACTTGAATATCCTTTGGCTTTTGATTCTGGGAACAAAATCAAGCTTGAAAGATGGGTACATGGGAATCGTAGATATCCAAAACGTTTACACAAGATGAGCATTTAAATGCCAGACTCAGAAAAACGCAAACGAAAATGAATGGTAGAGTAAATAAATGAATAAATACATAAATTTTGAAGTGAAACTGACCCTGGATGAGAGCAGACGAATGGTTTCTCTCCAGCATGAAGTCTTTGGTGAGTTTTTAACTGACCACTCTGAGTGAAAGCACGTCTACAGTCAGGAAAGTCGCATATGTAAGGCTTTTCTCCCGTGTGCGTCCTCAGATGAGCTTGGAGTGACTTTTCTCTAGGGAACACTCGAGTACAAAATTGACATTTGATGGAACTTGGTGAGGCGGACCCTTGAAGAATTAGACTCATAACCACATCCGATCTGGGTCGCCCGCGACGTTTCTCGCTTTCAGAGTCAGGACTTTGAGCACCGGGAGAACATCTTGGACTTGACACCATATCCAACAACCACTCCTCTTTTCCAGACATTGTCAGTTGTGAAGTTTTACTGCGATCCTCTTCCTTTTCAACTTTAACTTTTACTTCCACGTCCCCTCCTCGCACATTTTTCAGGGAAGATTTGCTGTTCACTGTTGGAAAGTTGGTCGTTGAATCCGGCAAAGTCACACTGCTCCGCATGTCTACCTCCACCTCTTCGGTTATCTGAAAACATGCAAGTCAATTCATGATCATTTCAGTTTGTAATGCAGCATCGGTCTCTACTTACTATTAAATCCAGTTTAGCACACGAACTCATCCACAGTCAAGCAAGACATTTGAGGACACAAGAGCATAGCATAAGCATTCAAATCAAGCGACTCGAGTGGACGTTTTTTTTATTCGGACACACACGCACGCACATCAACATTAGCATACACAACTCCATGTACACACAGTATCGCGTTGTTGAAACTTTGAAACTAACACTGCTTTCACAGATAAATATACTGTTCAACTCCACATCCAAAGATCCAAACTCACTCCTTGTGGAGGACAGAGACAGCGACAAAATAGATAAAAATGATAGTGCAACTAAACGTTAAATTAATCCTATAAACTTAATTTTTAAATACACTCCACAAACTAATGTAATTTACTATGGAAAATGAGGGGGTTGGGGGGTTCACAAGTTTTCGCCGATTTCACACTTGAAACAACATTATACTACGAGATGGATTTGATCCACACTGTTTAATGACATATTGTACGATGTTCTTTGTTCATTTATCAGCTGCATTCATGGTTCCCACAAAGGCAAAAGGTGATGTGATGGGTGACCACCGATAATTTCAACCGTGTGCTCACATTTATACTATTTTCCCAAGTACATAAGAAGAAAACAACAGAAGAATGCTTCCACAAACTCTTTAACAGTGAAATGGATGAAAGGAAGTCTGAAACGTAAAAGGTGTAAGGAACACCTTGCAGGCCTTGCACATGAGCTTGCAACGTTATTTGCAGAAGCAAGCGGTGTCTCATAATTCCCCTAATAATGCTTTCTCGATTAAAGCACATTATGCAGTTGTTAGTTCTGCGTACTTTATGAACAACTAAACATCATGCTATGCTACTATTTGTGTTAATACGAACCATACTATACAACCAGTCCTGAAGTCCTCCAGCACACCCAAATGTCCAAATATACATATTACGTGATTGTTCACGTTAGAAATAATAGAACGTACAATATAGTCAAAACGAGTATTTGAGGCCAATGTTAAATGTTAATTACTGGCAGAGACGAGACAAGAAGAACAGACACCATATGGCATACGGATAAAAAAATCGTTCTTATGAGACGTGCAATTCCAATTCTTTCACACGGAGGACTTTCCGAAGTCTTCCGGTACACCCATCAAGCAAACAGGCGCATACACCAGCAGGTACATCAACCATCATATCACATCTCACTCATGGCATGGCCCTTCTCAAAAACCTAACTGTTTCCCTTTCCATAAAAAGAAAAAATGGACCACTTGCAAAGTTGAAATTTCCAGTCTTGACTCTTGAGTCCTAAAACTGAGTCCGTACGGTCCAAAAAATGCACCATTTGACCACTATCTCTACGTTAAACTACGTAACATACATTTCCGGTGTCTTTATATTATTCTTTGACCTCTCACTTTTCGATGCTGACCAACTGTCCTGACATTGTCTTTGTTCATATGAGACCTAGAAGAAGTGGTTAGTGAGCAATATGTCTTGTTCCAATGCAATACTGCTGGTGGTGGGTAAATGCAAAATCCCAACATATGCCTTCGTTTGGTCGGAACAAAACCGCAAGGTAAGAAACAAAGACAATCAACGACGAATGACGGCGGACGGGGCCCATTACAGGTCATAAAACAACGCACCTTGCATAAAGGAGACAGAAAAAAGTAGCTCGACAAGTTCCAGAATAGTGTTTTAGCAGTACCTTTTGACTCCTTGTTCAAATCTTACTTTTTAGCATTACGCACTTGTGTGAGTAAATAGGCAAAATATATACAGAATGCCAAGGAGATGAAGACAAAGGTATGCGAGGAGCTGCTCAACACACATGCATTCAATTGAGAGAAAAGATAGGTCAGAAAAAAAGGGCGGTAAGATCTCTGCAAGAATGTGAGTGAGACAAGAACCCAACAACCTTATGGCTATGTAACAAGAAAGAATGCTCTTGCACAAAGGCTAAAAGGTACCCTCTTAAATGGTACCTTCCACGAACACAAAAGTACTTGAATTTCAACTTTGGAATGGCAAAGTGAACACGAGCCCGCGCCTTCACCTCCTCTAATGCTCCGACAATTAGCATTCGTAATTCTTTCTTATACAACAACTCTTATATCCGTTTTCTAATTTTTTAAAACTTTTGAAAAAAAATCGAGTCGCTACCAAAAAATTGCTTTCAATATGGAGCAAATCAAGCGACCTTACTGCAACAGACGCCTAATGCTTTAATGATTTTTACCAATGATCAAAAATCGGTTTAAACTTCCGCCGTCTGTTTGTTCACGCTGCTGGCTTTTGAATATAATTTAAATGCTTAAAAGCTCAATACTTTTGGTAAGCACTATTATATAATAGTTCAATGCAACTTACTATCATGAAAACTTTGTTGACGTGTCGCAAGTCGCAACGCTTTCAACTGCAAGAAATGAACTGAGCTAATACGACATACAATAAAAGGTTCATTCTAAACGTCTTAACATGCATGGAATAAATCAAGCTCATGATACAGTTTAACAATGGGTAATAATAATCTTAATCCCCGAGATTGTAAATGTAATGCAAAACGCTGATGAAACGATGAATGAAAAACGTGCAGTGCTTTACAACAATTACAGTTTATGCTACACATTAACTAAAATTAATTTGAATCACATCCTCTTGTTTGCAAATGCCGATCATTCTTACAATTTTGTGAATGAAAATTATGGCCACCCTCAGTATACATTAGGAACTTGAAGTTATTTTTACTATTGAATGACGTGATTTGACGCACGTACATAGTATTTCATTCATAAATCCACATCCTTTTCATAACTTTTGTCGTTGCTAAGTTCAAAGAAGTTAACTAGCACTCAAGCAATTGAATTCCTGGCTTCATGTACTATACATAAAACTTTAGTACATACTGTGAATGAATGTGTTACTAGAATCACAATCATTTTCATAGCCTTTAAATTCTATGAAATAAAATTAGCGTGAACGCGACAAATGCAAAAACAAAAGAATAAAAAAATTTTACGAGTTTAAACACAACGACATACTTTACAATTTAAAGAAACTAAATTACCTTACGTTTTGGTCGGATGATGATTCGGAACTTCTTCAATGACTCCAATCGTCCAATCTGATCACATTAACGATTCTATCGTTCTATGCACTCATGATTAGGCGCTTCATGTTCTACTCGATTGTCGCATTTGTCCCCTAAAATAACCGTGTTTTGAGTTCCTGCTCTCAAAAGAATGGCAAACTGACACAAAACCTTGTATGTACTTTGTTACATTTGCTGATTTATTAATGTATTTTCTACAACGGATACGTCATGTTAAGATGTAAAACTCCAGCCCGCTCTTTTCCCTCCATAATAGTCAGTTGTATTTTCCGGTTTTCACAATAATGGTATTTTACTTAATGGTATGTAGAACGTGAAACACTTGATTGTCTAATTAAAATTGAGTGACTTTGAAAAATGTTTCCAAAAACAATTAGGAAAAGTACAAGGTCTTTTAAAGTTTAGTTTTGGAGGCAAAAGTTTCCTCTGTGTTGTGTTTGTGTAATTCGAGGATGGAGAATGGAATGCCGCCAAAAACACTGAGGCCCATGTGGACAGGCTGGCTTAAAGAGCCGGACTGGGCGCTCACCCACATTTTACGTTGAAGAAAAGGCTGAGCGAGCACAAGGCAGAAGCAAAAAATCCTCCTTTTCCTCCCAAACCCAATCCCAAGTCCCAAAAATTCCAATTCCCAAAGATTACCCATATTATTCCAATTATAAAGTGTAATTTCCATCTTAAAGTTGTGTTCGAGCAAATAAGTTCTTTATTCTTTTTTGTAATTTTTAAACATTTAAATTTTTGGCCTGTGATATGATGTTTTATTCCACTTTTGTCAAAAAATAGTTAAATAGCTTCATTTTTCGATACGAGTTTAATCTTTTAGTATTATTATAGTATTAGTATTTTAAAATATGGTTCTTGTAGAAGTTTTAACAGTGCACGCAATACAATTTTTTTTTAATTATGCCATCAGGGCCTTCCTTCTAGCTGGTCTAATTCAAATAGAGCAGTTGATTGGTTTCCCTTTCGAAAGGGATGAACGTCGTGCGATTTTGAAATTGGTTCTAACATTGTTTGCCGTACTAATCTCACTAACACCGGAATATGTGGTGAACAGCATTTCGTTGCTTCTCTTCGCAATTATACACATTTGAGTGATCAAATTATTTGAACTCATCCCTCGCTGTCGGTCAATTAAAAAAGTAAGCAACTAACTAATATAATGTAATACCTGATTACCAAGCCTGCTAAAAACGAGTAGTGGATTACCATTACCACGTTTGTACGTTTAGTTTGGGAAAGAGTTTTAAAGTCCGGTTTTTGGGTCAAGAAAAGTGAGAAATCTCGTTTTTCATGAAAACTCTCGTCTCCCATTGGCAGAGTATGTTGGATCGACTTTGCCTTTCCATGCTCTTTAGGTTTCTCGAGTTGCATGAGACGAACAAGCCCATGAAGCATTATATTTTGAGCGGGTAAAATGTAAAGGTTATACTTGAACAAAAAAAGGTCAAGTTCCTTTGGAAAGAGGCAGAGAGCATAATAATCTAGAAAAAGAGATGATTGGAAAGGCATGCTTGGAGTGAATGAATGGGTCACATTGCTTTGAAACGTGTGTAGATGACGGTACTGTTGAAATAAGGCCGACCACGATGCACATGTCCCAACTCCATTTGATATTTTTGTAGGGAGAAGACGAAGAGGCGGTGTTTCACCATAGTTAAGAGTGAGGTTGAGGTTGCGTAGTGCTCCTGGAAGGTTCAGAAGGAGTGAGCTTTAGGCTTTTTTCATATAGACGATCAAACGAGAGGAGCAGAAAAGATAGTTTTCAGTTCCATAAGAAAAGCATAGGGACGGGACAAGAAAAACGAGACGAGGACGACGACGACGAAACCAAAAATTCTCAGAGTAGTCGTGTTTTAGTCGTGTAATGCTTGCTCGTGTTTCCCGTTTATCAACGTTTTTTGAGCATTGCAGTTTAGTTTGGTTTGGATTTTGAGAGTTTTTACACAAGTTGATCCATTGGCTCCAGACGGAGCTGAAGCGTAATTATATTCCATTCTCAATCATTTTTGGGGAGACTTGTGTGCAAGGTAAAGTGAGCGTGTGTTGCATTATTGGTCTTTGAGATTCTTGTATACAAGTCCTGCAGTGCACAAGCATTGTGAAAAATAATTTTCACAAACTCTTTGTTCAAAGTGCGATTTTTTTTACTGTGTAATTGGAAAGTTAAAAAAGAAACAAAGTAGTTTGTGTTGGTATATTTCAAAGTTTTGAGATTTTTTAAAAATTTGTTTTGTACTCCAGGACCGAGTTTAAACAACCCCAATTTTTATTTTTGAATCGAGAGGACGAGGACGGAAGACCCTACTGGAGCTCTATATCTATTACCCACAGCGTAAGTTCATCCGGATTCCTTTTTCCTCAAATAGTTTGTTGATTTATTATCATAGATTGCTCTATTTTGATTGTTTCCTGTAATTGGTTTTTATTAAGAGATTGAGTAATTGAGATGCATCATGGCCTTGTGTTTTGCTTCGTTTTGAGTGTGTAGTGAGTGTAATATTGGGTAATGGGAGGGAGACCATGCTTTTTGGTTTGAGAGTCGCGTATTGTGTCGTCATAGAGAGTGACTACGCGTTGTTTTGGTAATGCTCGCCTTAACTAATGCTGAGAATGAATGATTCTGAAACTCACTTTTGTAGTGTGAAATTACGTGAAGGTTGCTAATTATTGTGCATTCGTTTCGTTTCAATTCGTGGGGAATTGGTTTGTTTTAATGAGTTGACTAAAATCCGGATTTTACTGTGATTCCCTTTAATAGGTACGAATTGCTAAGGCGTTGTGGTAATCATGGAGAACGCGTATGGAATTGGAATTACCAATCGGTACTCTTGCTTCCTGGACAATGAGGACGACCCAGTGGAAGCTTTGAAAGCTTCTGAAGCTGACAAGGATGCCAAAAAGAAAACGAAAATAGCTGAAAAGGAGAATCGTAAAGATGGACTGTCTGTTTCAACTCAGAGTAAGTTGTATAACTGGACATTTTTTAAAAATTTATTTTGAATTTCGTTCCGTTCAATTCCGCTCATATGAGCGGAATTGAACGAATCGAGGTTTGAGGTGTAGTTGTGTACTGCTTGTCTTTGAATGTTCAGGGTCGTCGTCTCGTCGTAGTTGTTTTTAAAAAACCTCGAGCATTCTTGGCGTACTAGTCGAAATGATATTTGTTTTTTTAGATATAAAAACAAAGATTTTAATGTAATATATAATCAGAAACTTCTGGACCTGCACCAACTGCTCAAGGAGCTGCTAGAAAAGGGATAAGAGATTCGAACAAAAGTGGTGGTAGCGATGCTGCTGCTGTGAATAAGAGCAGCACTCGCCCGGCAGCTGGTAATTAAGTTTGATGAGTCAATTGCTGATTACTGTGTAACACCCGGCTTCCTTGTTCTAAACGACGGCATGCTTCTTGCCTTGTCTTTAGAGGGAGCATTATTTTTAATAGTTTCAGAACCTTTTCTTGTTTGCTCGACTAAATGGTTTTTTTGGTTTTTTATTTTCCCTTCTGATTCACACTCAAAGTTAACAACCAATCATTAATTTGTATATGTGTAACATTCTACTTTCGTTGATTCATTCACTCGGAGCACTTCATTGTTTTTCATTTGCGTTCAAGCCGGCTTTGATCACTTAAGCTTGATATTATTATATAGCATGTACAAATTGTACATATGCCTTATGTATGTGCAAATTATTTCGGGACCTATTTCTAATCCTAAATGCATTTATATAAGTAATTTCGTGATTTTCGGTTGTACTGTTTCTTTGTGATGGTTTGGCTTATTGAAGTGTCTCATTCACTGAACATTTGGATTTTTAAAATGTAGAGCAAGGACGCACCAATACCAACCGCCCTCCAAGGAACGACAAGGACCGCCCGCCGAGATCTTATGAAGACGATCGTGAAGAACGGAATAACCGAAAGAATCGGGATGAAGTTAACAGGTATAGTTACTAGTTGAAACGTTTGACGGTTGTTATTGTAATTTAATGTGATATAGATATAAATTCCTTTAATAATTCTGCTTCACAGGGGAGGAACCGGCGGAGATTATCGTGAAGGGCGACAGGACACTGGGGATTACAACCGGGCTGGAAATCGACGTGGAGGTAGTCAGTTCCGTGGAGGTCGTGGTGGTGCGCCAATGGCTGGACGTGGTCGTGGTGGAGGTGGAGCTGGTACTGGTGGTGGAAGTGGACCAGGTGGTTTGCGGAAACGGGAATTTGATCGACAATCCGGATCCGACAAGAGGTACATTAATGGAGCGATTGGTGACCACACTCTAAGGTCAGGAACAGGTCGCAAGGGCCAATTTTTTGAAAGGCTTTTGTCTTTCGTTCGTAGTGGCCTCATTTCACTCATATGATTTGCTGTATGGCATCATAGCCATTGTATGTGTATTCAGTTTAACCTTAACTTACCGTTTATTTATTTGCACATTATTGGTGATTTTTCGACGTCAGCGTTATCGCTTGACAAAAGTTAGTACCTTTGCGACCTGCTCCACTGAATTTATTTTGCTTTGTTTGATATGAGTTGCCGTTGCAGGTTTGCAAGTACGCGTATGGCTTTTGCAATTTGCATGTAGAAGTTCAGTGACTTGCATTCCAATATTTTTATGTTTCCTTGTGCTTCTTTAATTTTATGCAACTTGTTTTTACTTTTAGTGGTGTGAAGGCAGTGGACAAACGCGAAGGTGCAGGATCTCGTAATTGGGGCCATTACAAGGATGACTTGGAGTAAGTTTATAGCTTTTTTTCATTTGTTTTGTATCTTAGCTAGGGTTCCTTGGTTTTTATCATATTGTGAATGTGTACGTGGTTGGCTGTAGTTCTGCCTTTCCTTCGTACCGCTCTGTGGCCCATTTGGAGATATCCATTGAGTAGTTTATGCGAATTCATAAACATCCATAATTATCATTCATTGGCTATTCCGAAGCTCCCGTCTGTACTTCGAGTACATTCACCTTAATTCCTGATAAAGAGTACAAAATCTCACTAATGCGTAGTATTGCTCGGGTATCTCTTCGGTAATTGCTTGATAGACTTACTACCAGTATTGAGCCTTGTAGTTGTAGTCGTACCTGTCATTTGAAGAACCTTGTTTATCGTTTAATCGTTTCGTAGTATATCTATGTGCTGTGCTGTGTTGCTACTAGTACATTATGTATACTAGTCCTTATCTTGTTTTCCTTTTCGTTTGCACTTCATTTTTGTCATTCTCAATTGAGTACCTCTCACTTTATTGGAAGTAAACACAATGTTTAACTTCGTTATTGATATAGGGAAATGGGAACGCCGGCAGCTGAAGAATCTATGGAAGAAAAGAACGAATCCCACGATAGCACTGCTGAGGAAGGGTAAGATTGGAGCATTTCGTTGGGGATTAGCTTTAGCGTTAGCGTTAGTGTTGAAATATGGTATCGGTGCTTTTCAGCGTTTTTTTTTCAATTTTCATTTTTTGTTGTAATTTGAATTGTGTCGTCTTTGGTGCAGCCGAACTGAACTGAAGGGTGAGGAGCAAGGAGAAGGAGTCGGAACTACTGAGGAGCAGAAGCAGTGGACTTTGTCTGAATGGAAGGCTATGCAGGTAATGCAATTCATATGATACATGAAATGCCTTCACTATTTAATTATTTTATCGTCGTTTATTGACTTCAACAGTAACTAACTGGGATTCTATTCATTTTTAGCAACCCCGTGAAAAACCGGTTTATAACATTCGTAAAGCAGGAGAAGGTGAAGACGCCTCTCAATGGACTAAGATGATCTTGAAGAAGAAGGAAAAGGAAGAAAATGACGAGGACGAAGAATATGAATATGTGAGTTATGCGTTATCATCTTATCATAGACAGTTCATTCTTTGATACTCTTGCATAATAATACTATATATAGAAGAAAATGTAATTGAATAACAATTGTGTGCTATTTTAGGAAATCGATTTTCCTCAACGGGCTGGACGACAGAAGCAAGTATTGGATATCGACTTCCATTTCGCTGATTCACGACGTGGTGGACGCGGTATGGGTGGAATTGGAGGACCCCGTGGTCGTGGAATGGGTGGTGGTGGCGGCGGTGGTGGTGGTGGTGGTGGCGCCGGCATGGGTAATATTGGCGATCGCGATCGTGGACGAGGTCGTGGAGCTGGGAATGGAACTGGTGGGAACAGTGGATTCCGCGGTTTCAAAGGAGGTCGTGGAATGGGGCGTGACGTAAGTAACAAGTGCGCATTTCAACATTAATACTGTGATTGTCGTTATTTAGAGTATAATTTGCAATTTGTTTGACTTGCTTTGTGTAGGAGCGACCATTGCGTCAAGCTGCTCCGAAGGTTGAAGATTTGAACGACTTCCCATCGTTACTTGGTTGAACTACTTTCGTTGGGTCCGAATGCTAACTGTATCCTAGACTGTCAATTTCACCCGTTTGCAATCTAATTGGATCGTATCTTTTATTTCAGGAAAAAAGTAGGTAGTTCAACCTGTTAAACTGTAAAAGTATATGAAACTTATAAGTTTCAAGGCATAACGTAGATAAAGTGTGAATTTCAACAAGGAACAGATATATCTTTTCTTGTCACCCTTAAATACAGTCCATTTTTTGCTTTGTGTTGTGTGTGTCCATTTAGAGAAATTTAAGAATGATTTCAAAAGCTGTGTTCCCTTGGTCAAAGTCAACAATTGTCGATACTCAAACGGAGCGTTCGCCTCCCCAAGAAAAGAACGCTGTCGTCGTTCCCAAATAATCCAAGTCATGACAAACTCCTCGACTACATCTCCAGTTAAATTTTTCAAGTGATTTTTTGGGAATTTTGTGCAGGACAAAGTACGTTAGACTTCAATCGAGCATTATATTTTTATATGCTCGTCTTGATTTTAACTTGTAATCCTTGCAACTTGCTACTTGCTACAAAACCGATTGGTCCGAGTGCGGCCGTAGAATTATTTTGAATGGATTATAGTCCATTTTATGAAAAGTGAGAAAGTTATGAAATTTGTATCAACGACAAGAATATACGTACTTAAAAACGTACACGCTGGGACATTGCAGTGTGATGTGGCCAGGGTTTCGCTCTTAAGTTCGCGCGCGTCTCTTTTTTTGGCTATTCAAAACTAAATATTAGAATGAATTTTTTCGAGTTCAAACATGCAAATACTTGCACTTTCATTTGATGCATTTGTTTTATGGATTGTTAGACGTCCGTTGCACTTGATCATTTTTAGTACGTGAGTTGAGTTTATTCCTGTTTTTGCAGTTTTTTTATGATAACGTGTATGTGATTGGCACAAAGTGCACCTTCTGAAGCGAAGCGCGATTCAAGTCTGTGAAACCCTGACCTATTAGCTATAGTTGACTATAAATAATATTATTATTATCACTTTATCATTAAGATGTGTGCTAATTACAAATTGATACAATAGGTGTGTCCTGAACAAATTGTAGCGACATGCATGTGAGTTGTTGTGTGTTTTTGCGAGAGGTACGAAATTGTAATAGTAAATATTACGGAACACACCCAGTTTTATCCTAATACGCTAATGATTTTCGCCCATTTTATGAATTACAAATTACAATTCCTAGTGTCGATGTTATTAGTTATTAGTCTAGTTTGATTTGATTACCGTACGGGCGCCGAACACAGTACGCTATCTAAACAGACTGCAACTCAAATGCATACAAAAATTGTGAAAACGAAATTGCCTTACTCCCTTGTATTTTGTATCTTCATTTTTGTTCAGGGAAAAGTCTGCGTAAACCCAACGACATGTCACGCCTCAACCTAGTTTCATTTTCCAAAAAATTAACTTGTGTGGCAGCTCCCTTATCGGGAGTTTTTTTGTTCTTTTTGGACATTTATGACAATTAGAAGGTTTTTTAAAAATCATATGTAAATATGGTTTTCCGCTCAAACGGGCTCCCTTAAAAATTGTCATCGTACAATCTATGAAAGTTTTTTTTTCTTTTTTTTTAATGCCATACAATTTGATGTTGATGTAATAAAAGGTTGTGTAATAGTGAAATTTGTCGGCGGATTAGTTACGCAGACGCTCTTCCCTTTTTTCTTCTTCTGTTGACTGGAGGCCATTTTATGACTTCTTGATGTGTTTTTCTTTTTTCTTACTGTTGTGTAATCACATTAAAACATTCACATTCGAGTAATTCAGTCGAGTAACCATAAAGAAGACTAACATTTTTTAAATATATGTAAAGGTTAACAAGGTTTTTAGACCATGTCTTAATAAGAAAACAATGTCAACTGGTTCCTGTAGGTCGATTCGTGAAGCGATGTTATTATTAATTATATAATGAAGTGAAAGCAATTCTTATAAATTACTTTGCCTTTAACTGTAGACGTGCCGGTGTTTATTATTCCAACTCGTTTGTTTTTAATGGGTGAACGGACGAATAAATGGCATTGTTTTAACAGTAATATAACCTGGTAAAAGTGTTTCGTGTCTCCTCCTCCTCTCCTCGCTCTTGCGTCATCCTTTTCATGTTGATTTGTAGTCATTGAAATGCATTTTGATACTTCACCAATGTTAGAACATGAACTAGCGGTGAAATAATTGAGTAAGAAAAACAACTTCAGGTACATGTAATTTTACATCATGAAATCATGATCGTGATGCGTTGTGTTGTATTTTATACGCTATATCACACGGGCAACAGGAATCATTTATTTTTCATCTGGAATTCATAGATCAGAACAATGATCGCTATTCACTAAAACGCTTCAAAAGTAAAACTGTGTGCATATACGTTCACATGAGCAGTGTTATATTATACTTTATACGCCTAGTGTAATGTACCGTCCAAATAAGTTAACTCCGTATTAATTTATTATATAAGTTTGCTATTACAAATTAACACAGTTACTTTAGTCGGAAAGAGTGGGTTAGTCATCGTCTACTCTACTTTGTAATAATGTAGGACTATCAGTATCACGATTCTCTTCATCATCTTCGTTTACTTCAATGAGGGCTTCGCTTTGGTCAAAATCTGTCACAAGCACTCTGAAAAAATTGGCAAAAATGCATGAAATGAAGCAAAGCGGCAAAAATTAAGTAACTATAAAACTGGGAGTACTAGAATTCATATTAGACATGTAATATCTAAGTTATTCAAATTCCTACCTGTGGTAACGACGATCAGAACCAAATACTTTGCCCAACTTTTTGAGAAGGTCTAAAACCGGATCCCAGTTTTCATAGTGGGCCAATAATGTAACAGCGAAAAACGAGAATATCATCGGAATAGCACCGATGTAAAATGTTGGAGAGTAAGATATCTTCTTCCACATGACGTCGGCGACCATTGACATTGGAATGGTAAGGCTAATGGCAAGTGTTGCAATCAAAGACGAGGTGAGGAAACAGCCCCTAAATGCAAAACATTGTACAGTCATTATTAGTTTATAATTTTATAAAAGTGTAAGTCATAGTTAAAGTACGTATTAAAAGGCGCATACCATAGCCATAGCACTTCAGAAAATACTGTTCCGATAATACCATTAACAACTAGAAACATCCATTGTCTTTTTGTGGGCCACTCAAAATGCTCCAAGCCGGTATAGTTCAATACAAAAAATAAAGGCCACAATAAAATGAGGTTGAACAAACCGACAAAGCCTACAAATTTAAACAAAATCGTCTTTAAAATAGTATAGATACTTATAGTAGTCTCACTCTCTCACAACCTCAATTCTTGAAGTGCAATTATCACTTACCGAAAAACATTGGAATGTCGAGTTTGTCTTCGTGATCCACTTTTTTTCGTAAGAAGACTAGGTAAGATGCATAAAAGAATGCACTAACTAGTGCAAATATTGCTCCGAGAGGAATAGGCTTGCCCTCTGCGCGGTAATCTGAAAGGCTGACAACTATCTGTAAATTTAAAGTTCTCAACATTAATATAAGCGAAAGTTACAACAAACGACAATTCACAGAATTTTACAAAGGAACTTACAACTCCACTCAGGCTGACTAAAACGGACAAAAACTTGGAGACAGTAAATTTGTCTGTTGCAATTGAAGGGAATAAAGCTGCTAATACGAGCGTGAACAGACTCGAAGCAGACGACAACACGTTAACGATGCCCACTTGAGTATTTGAGAGTGCTAGCTGGTACGTGTAATTAGCAGTAAACCACTGAAAATAAAACGTTTCATATTACTTGGTATAATTTGGTATATCAATGTAAATGGCACTTATAGCACGCATAACTTAAACAATAAGTCATTGCAAAAATCATACCAATAAACAAAATGCCATGCTCAACTGGGCTGTTTGCCCTGGGTTCAACCGATTCGCTAACCGATAAGCTAATTGTTCCGCTTGCCGTGAAGCCTGATACGACAATCGAGCAAATAAAGCTTCTGCTGCTTCCGTCTCCGCCATATGACGAACCTATAAACAACACAGGAAGAAGTTGTATCATAAATTGGGAAACCATAGAAGAGTCGCAAATTCGCAATGGTTCACAAAAATGTTTTACCTCAGCCAGTTTATTGAAACGAACAGATCTTTGATTCGAAGAGTCATCACTCTCATTTCCTGACTGATTGGAGTCATAATTTACCGGAATATATGATGGAGGACTCTAAAAAACCAAAACGAATTAATCATTTAATCGACCACGGTCATGAAGTGACCACAAGCACACTTCACAATAATTTAATATCATTGATAACTAAACGACAACTCTTACCAAAGCAGCATCATTCGCGTTGTCATCGACAGTCTCTTCTAATAAATTACTACGATCTTCAGTCGCAAGAAGCTGTAAAAACGTTACAAAATGAACAATATTAAATCTCATCATTTTGCAATGAAGGAGCTGTGATAAATCCAAAAATGACATTACAGTGTAGGGATGTGCGTTGACATTCGCACAGCTCTCTTGCCACGGGCTCCAAAACAGAAACCCAAACAAAAAAATAAGGAACATTGAAGTCTTCACATAAGTACTGTAAAATGGTTTATCAAACTTCTCATCGTGGAAGATATACTGGAACAAAAAGATAATAAACACGAAACATGAAAAGTTGATACATGACATGACATGACATTGGAGGATTGTGCTTATAGTAGTTTACTTCTGTCAACTCCGAGGAAGCGACCCAGATGACATCGACCAGGAGAAGAACAATAATTCCTAAAATCAGTCGTTGTGTAGGGCTCAAAAGCGAGGATGCACCTCCACCAAATGCAACTTGAACACGATCTCTTCCTCCTCGCTCCATGATGGTTCACAAGACAAATGGTTGTTAAACACGTTAAACGAACAAGTTATTGTAGCAAGGTTAAAGGTCAACATATTCAAAGGAATCGTGATGTCTCATCAGCTGGGACCAGCCAGCAATATTCCTAAAAATTTGCAAAAAAAATGACATATGATTTGGCAAAAATAACTTTTCACTCATTCTCATAGTATACTTGCATGCTAATTAGCAATCAACATTTTGAATTTGAGCACGTGCTGTTAGTCGTTATCGTTGAGATTTAAATTAATTTGATTGACGTGAATGCGTCATATCAAGTATCAAAATGTGTCTAGCCAGTCTAACAAATTTTATTAAACTCTCTTTGTAAAATAAACACACAGTTTCTAAAGTGTTGGTAAAACTGGTCAATGACAAGAATTTTAAAAAAACTTACAAAATGTTGTAATTTTCAGTACCACTCCCATTGTCCCAAAACATTGCGCACAAAAAAATGATATGGCACAGATTGTGAGGACCAAGTCGAAAAAGGTGTAAGGTGTAATCAACGTTATTGCAGGTGCAAAAAATGTCGTCAGGATTATATTATTAATGCTGGAAAGTTGGAATTGGAATGAGTGTCAATTACCCATACATACCCATACCGTTAAATGGAAGGATAACACTTAAAATTCTACAACACACGAGATAGTATACAAGTTTTATTGTAGATTATTGCTCTGGACAGTCTGGACTGGAAACTCTTCTGGATTGACGCAAGCAATAGAGAAGAGTGAAAGAGTCCTTCTGACAGTTGAAGTAGGCTCTTCCATGAATCAAAACGCATGGACTTGTTCTGGAGAGACTCTGGACAAATTTTTTTTCGGATTTATGGACTTTTTGGTTCTTTTTTTTGTCGCATGTGAATATATGCTGCAGTAGAGCAAACTGTGCTACGAGGTCATGTCAATCGGAAATGGGAACAGGAAACCGGGAGGCATTACGTTGATGGTATTAATCGATTCCTAATCGTGTCAATAGATTTGGATGATTCAGTGTAGTTTCATGTTCGATCGAGAGTTTTATAGGGTGACTGAGTGACCTCATCACGCTCATCAGGTCATACTTGAATTGTTGAGCAACAAACATGAACAAAAGAATTAAGAATTTATTGTACTTGCGTTTATTGAATACATATGACAACAACAACAAAGCAAAGAACCAAAACTTAAAATCCCTGAATTAGGTAATTTTGTCATTTATCGTATTATTATTATTGTTATTAAGTTATTATTGTGTTTATACTTATATTTAGTTCAGTAATTAAATAGTGCGCGGAAAATTGGACTGTTGATTTGCATAAGTAGATTGATATGATGACAACGGAAGATTTTGTAAAGTACATTGGAAGTACAATGAATTATTATTTGTAAAAAATGTGACAGTAATAAACTTGAAGACGTTACTCTCGATTTTTTGATCTATTGCATGACACTGACAATTTTAAGAACACATGACAGGATGACACAAAACAATTTTCAATGCGAATTGTCTGTAATTTGTAAGTATATAAAGTTAAGTAGGAATTCGCAATCTTTTTCTAAGCATCCTTCTTGGTTAAAGGATTAGACTGGTTATCGGCAGTGGAATGTTCTTCAGAATCAGATTCGTCGTCAGTTGGAAGATACGCAACTGATTCTTCAAGGCATCTGTGGACGTATTTCATTTGTTCTTCAGTCAACAGACGTTTCACACATATGCGAATATGTGCACGTGGAAGAGCGATTTCTTCTCTCTCAAGATAAGTAGGAACGGTTACAGCAATTAGTCGAGTCTTCAACTGTAAATAAAGATTATGTACAATGTAATGAATGGTTAATGCAATGAAATACTCTAAAGCAAGTCAAACCGTCGGATTAATGGACAATAATAAGGGTAGAATTAACTATACTTACTACTAAAACTGTTTGTCTCAATGCGGCTTTCTCTGCCTCCCGGGATTCAAGTGGATAGCGTAAATATAAAAACTTTACCGGAGACAATGGGTGTCCGTCGATGGAATAGCCACCAAGATCGGACAGGATTCTAAAAGTGAAATCATTAGGAATGCATTAATTGTACTGTACTGTTTCTATACAACATTCACATTATTATACTGTCATAATTATATATGAAACATATTCTTACTCGTGAAAAAGAATGCAGTTCTTATGCAATTGTCCTATATAATCGGGATTCTCTTGAAGAATTTGTAAGGCTTTATTACCGCAACCAGCAAGAAATGGTGGCAACGAGGCAGAAAAACAATATCCTGGAAAATGAAATAAAAACGTGCGTAAATATCTAATCATGCCAGTAATTTTTTATAATCAACCAGTGACGTAGTTTAAAAAGTGAAACATACCCAATCCAGAGATACGTTGATGGTCGGTAACGAACGAGGGTCCACAAATAAACCCTCCAAAACTAGCCATGGAATGCTCAAAACTTCCACTAATTAAATCAACATCCTTAATCTGAAATAAAGAAGTTGGTAATGGATAGGTTATATCTGTAGATCAAGTATAATTGAGGCATTAAGTACTATAGAAAGTTCAAAGCGGTTACCGGAATGTTTAGCTGTTCTGTGATACCACGACCAGTCTTTCCAAGAACACCAAACGAAATTGTTTCGTCAATCATCAAGCGTACTTTAAAGCGTTTACAAAGGTCATTAATTTCCACTAGTGGACAAAGGCTTCCTGTCTTTTGGTATATTCCTTCAACGACACAGAATCGGCGAACTGTTCCAGCTTTCACGGAATCCTAAAACAATTTCACGAATATTGTAATATGTAGACACATCAAATTCCCAAACGCTTGAATGTCGATTTCCAATTTCTACCTTCAAATCACGTTGTTCCTGCTCCAGCAATAATCGTTCCAAATCACCAACGTCATTGTGCTGAAAATAGTGCACAATGCTTCTGGAAGCTTGAATCCCTTTCTGAATAGCAAACTCTACGCACTCATCCCTGAATAACAGAACGAAAGTAATACTATATTAAGTACTAAGCTAATGCTAATACAAGCATTAATGGTCCAAAAACTAATGATTCAGTAACTTCATTACGTGAAGATGATGTCACCCGCTTTAGCATAGGACGGAATCGCACTAGCAATAGCTGAAAAATTTAGCGAATAAAGTGCCGTCTCCTCCATTCCTAGAAATGTAGCAACAGACTCTTCTTGCTCAAGATGTACATCTGAAAATATAAATGCACACTTTATACAGACCATTCCTAAACAATCAAAAGGAAAGAAATTAATCCATGATTTTATGGTGTAAAAGAATAAAGGTAGAGCAGTACCGACTGTTCCATAAAATCCGCGAGGACCACATGATCCAACACCATATTTTCGGATACAGCGTTCAGCTTCTTCAGCAATGTCTTGTTCGTCAGTAAAATTAAGGTAATCGTGTGTGAGCAAATTGAGATAAATCTCGCCGTCACTTGTATCAAATTGAAGGCTTAGCGGACCGCAAAGATTGTTCCAAGGATTAAAATCCAAATCCAATTTCTCATCTTCGGTTAATTCTTTTTCAACAAGGGGCAGTGGTTTCCAAGCGGCGATAATTCGTTCTTGATCCTTACGTAAAATGTTCAAAAAAACGCATTATTAAGAAACTTTCATTAACAGAAAAGAACAATGGTATTATAACCGTTAAGATCTACCTCATTGGTAGGACCGCGGTTCCTTTTATAAAGTCGCTTAATTTTTAGCATCAACCACGCCGTAAGAAAAAGTAGAATGACCTCAATGAATAAATGAGCTCTAATATCCTGAAAAGATAACCACAAATCATTAAATCATTACCCAGATCCGGATGATCACACAAAACCCCAATGAACCTCGTCCAAAACAATTTACGCACTAATAAGACAGACACCATTTGACATTAACACGGCACGTTTACAACTTAACAAAAACAAATTAATCATACTACATAAATTACAAATTCAATAATAGGGAACACATTAAACACAATGAACGAAAAGAAAACTTACTTGAGTTAAATCAATGAAATAATCAAACATCATATCCATGAATGTCTTTAAAGTCACGAGATATTCCGGATGTGCATCAGGAATATCAGTGTTGTCCATGAAGTCAGCCATATTCTACAAACTTAACTAATTACAGTTTCTAGCACAATAAAAATTGATCAGGTCACCGGTGAACTCGGAATTCAGATTATTTAGATAAAGGGTTTCGTTCAAACTCCCCTAAAATAATAGAAAAAAAACCTCACGTGCGAGCATGCGAATCACACGAGGGCGAACGACTCACTGAGCCAGCTCAAAAGCAACTTTTCCACTTTATTTTGGGATTGATTCGATTCGGAAAACGAAGGAGATTCTCATTTCTGTGTCCGCGCTTTGTCGTCTCGCCTTACAAGTTGCAATACAAAAACCACTTTTATCACCTCGCTCGTTCTGTAATCCAGATTCCAGATTCACCAACCCTTTTTGCTTTTCTTGACAATTATAAATAATAATTTTATAGTCGAATCAGGTATAAGGCGATAGTTTTTTATAGCCTAAATATGCCTGCTATTCTATCTTCTATGCAACTCAGTCAGAGTAGTAAAAACGGTGTAAAACTCGATCACACAACATGACAGTATGACTTGTATGACCTAATGAATGAGAAATCTGAAATGAGTCATCTCATAATGTCATAAATAATAACTGGAAATTGCATTTATAATCCGTTTACGGCGGTCGCGTGACGATTCTTTGTGTAATTACAATTACCGTAAGGTATATGAATGCGCAATTGTGAATCATTTCATCTTAATTCACACGCTTGTTTCCTTAGTGTGCAAACCCCATCTTAAACTTACATAATTATATGAAATAAGTAAATGCTGCACGATCAGACGATCATGATCGCATTAAGTCATACAAAAACATGGAAAGCTTATTTTAATTAATTTACACTTTATTCGTAATAAACATGAATAATATAGGTAATCAGGTTATAAAAGTGGACCAACTTCTAAAACAAATATTTTGGGATTTTGAGGGTATATTGATAAAATCTTTATCAAATTCTGTAAACTATGAATTATACATTTCAATAAAAGTAGTTCAATTATATTATATATTACATATAATTAATAATACACCGTTTTAGTTTTAGTGATGAAATTTAAGTCTGCAATTTCCCGATTTCTTTTGCAGGTTCGCACATATGAAATAATCAAGATGTTGATTTATGGCTACTTTATTAATTTGGCTTCCCAATAGATATTATCGAGATACACGAGACATCGTTTTGTAAACTTTGTGAAATTAGAAGTCTACGAGAATCATTTCACTAGCATGAGTTTCGGACACTGAGGTGTATGGTACAATACGTAAATTCCCGTTTGTCTTTGTTTCGTCATTACGTGCCTGAGATTCAATTTAGTGAAATGGTCCTCTTACATAAGGTTAACACTTTAGCTGAACAGTAAAACTTGGTTATTAGAACTATTACTTCCGGACTAGGAAGATTGATAATATATTTATGAATGCAGAACATTACGAATGTAATTTTTTATCTCTTTAACTCCCAAGTAATTGTAATTGAAGACTTGGTTGCTGAGATACTTCAGATCAGAAGTTATTCTCTTAATTGAAGACGAGGATTTGTTATTGAGATTTCAGAACGATGTTAGGTCCGGAAATAATAGTCAAATATAACTAAATTTCAGTGTTTACAGAATTTGAATTTGAAGTGGAAGAAAATTCATAAGATGATTAACGACGTTTAAATCTTCTAGCATTCCAATTCTAGCATTGCAGTGTTGTTAAAGAATACAAGGCCGGAAATTTTACGAAAACACTTGGGCGAAAACAAATAGACTTTGATTAAGAAAACAAATCTTTTGATTGTAATTAGTTCAAGTTACTTATAATCATGACCCACTGTTGTTATCGTTGGATGGTGGTTTCTTATCCGAACCAGAACCTGGCCTGTCTGCATCACCGCCACCCCGATTGCCGGGCTCCAATTGCTCAGCAAGCACTTGGCCCATCTGCATTAAACCCTCGAAATTATTCTGGAGTGAACTTGGTGCAGTCCCCTGAGCTTGTGGGTTGATTCCACCCATGATTGACTGCATCCTAGAAGAGAACCCATAATTGCAATTGGACACAAGAATTCAATAAATTGTAGAATTTGAGTACAACATGAACTTATAAATTCTTACATCTGCTGCATATTTGGATCCTGAAGCATTTGTGTGGCCATGCTCACCAAATTCGGGTTGTTAAATATGTTTTGGAGTGACGCCATAGCAGGGGTTCCATCGGCCGCAGGTCCAGATGCAGATGCAGGTGCAGATGTGCTCGTGCTATCAGCTCTAGCCTCAGCTTCTGCCACTCGAAGATTGTTTATATAGCTCTGATTTTCAGGCTCCAAGTCCACAGCTCGCCTGTAACACTGGATTGCCTGTCGATGATTCCCCAGGGTCGAGTGGCCCACACTGTTAATGTTAATAAAAAAAGTGAATCCATTAACAAATCAACTAAGAAAAAACAGTTTACTTCACATCAAAACTTACCCAAGTCGACAGAATGCTCGAGAATAATTATTATCCAATTGGCAAGCAATTTCACAGTCTCTAACCGCCTTGCGTGGTTCGTTCAATTTCAAATACGCCGCCGCCCGATTGCAAAAGTAAATTGCATTCCCTTTATCCAAGTCAATAGCTCTGTGAATCATAAAAAGGAAACAAAGCCATTTATAAATAACGACTTTTTACATGTATACCTGAAAATCTCAACTACAAGTTCAAATATTAATGGTTAAAGCATTACTTCGTATACAACGCCAAAGCTTCTGCAAAATTCGAGTTTTCCATAGCCTTATTGCCCTCAGTTTTAAACCCAGATGCTTTCTCCCGAGCTGCGGCGGGCGCTGGCGGCGGTATTGGATAATCATCGCCAACGTTCACTGCAATATCACCTGGGCCCTTATCATCAGAAACAAAATAAAATATTAGTTTATATAATCCCGGTCAACAAGTTTAAACTAACGTATAAAATAATTAAAGTATAAATCATAACTAAAGTAAAATACCGCAGGATCGTAGGAACTTGGACCTGCTGGAGGATCCTTACGAGTAAGAGCATCTCGAAGAAAGTCGGTTAATTGTCCCAATGGATTACTGGCTCCTCCGGCTCCGGCTCCTGCTCCTCCGGCTCCTCCGGCTCCTACGGCTCCTCCGGCTCCTCCGGCTCCTCCAACAACTCCGCTGAACATTTCCCTGAGAGTCTTGGGTGCTTTGAAACCGAGATTACGGGAAGTAACACCGAAAGCTGTTTCCAAGCATTGCAAAGCTACTTCAATGCTCTCCTTACTGTCAGCAGTAGTCGTATCCTTATGCAATTCTTCTTCCAAGAAACCCAGGATGGAATGCACAATCCGTTTATTCTCATAAGAATCCGCCATTATCCTTGAGCCACCTACTACAAAGTGATCAATATAGTACAGCCTGGAAAATCCAAATACAAAATTTAATGAATAAAATGACGTCACATGTTTCAAATTCTCAATAATACACATTAAACAACATTTTCGACAAAAAATACTCGAAAATTCCTAATGTCAGCGTCATTTTCACATTTTATTTGATTTTTTTAAAATCCGACCCTCACAACGACATACGTAAAAAAAACCTGCTGACTAAAATTTGTCAAATGAATAAAAACTTACAACAAATCTGTCGAGACAACCCAGAAACTGAGAGACTAAATCCCTTTCGAAAAAGAAAACAATATCAACAATATTCAAAATTTTAAATAAACGGTTTCAAATCGATTAAAAATCTACAAAGTTGAAAATCCGTGAAAAAGATTTTTCTAGTGTAGTGCGTAGAGGAGAAAACGAAGACGAATGAATGACGTGCTGTGTGTGGATTCACCATAGGAAATCTCGACTCATTCTCCTCGTTCAAATGTGGTGGAATCCCATTGGCTCCCTGCTTTTGCAGCCACGTTCAAAATATCTCCTCTGCGTCTTTTTGCACCGCAAGGCTTGGCCCTTGACTCCGCTCGGTTTTATCTCATCAATAATTAATTACTGAACAATTAAACAACTTCGTATCTTTATTGTGTCAACCACTACCTCTGGGAGGAAGAGCGATTCAAAATGTCTATTGAAATTGAATCCACAGAGTAAG